>JTDE01000188.1:88748-124205 GCA_014338405.1 Paragonimus skrjabini miyazakii | reverse complement strand
TGTTGATATAAGGCTGGGGAAGCCTTGGGTGTACGAACCCTGGAGCTAGCATAATGAAAGCATCCTAGGTCCTTCCCAATAGGAAACATCTGAAGCGGATACCCGTCGAGGTTACAAGCGGTTTCCATGGAGCCGCGAATGTGCATAACTCTGCACTTACCAGCGTTGACTTCGAGCCGGTTCACTCGAAACCGCTTGAAAAGAATGTTGAGATCTTTCTGTAAGATGATAGAATCATCGGTTGTGTTGACGGCTCGCCAAATTTTGACGTCGTCCGCAAACACTAGCGACGAAGAGGTGATTGAAAGTGGGGATCGTTGATGAATACCCAAAATAGCAGCGGGCCAAGAATTGAACCCCAGAGTACTCCACTGAGGCTGGGCTTGCAGATAGAGAAAACACCATTAACGCGTATATATGTATAGATGGTTAGCAAGACACGACACAAAACACTGGAGAAGATTGCCTCGCACCCCATATTGGGAAAGCTTGCCGATCAAAACAAAATGATCCACGCGGTCGAATGCCTTAGCAAAGTCAAAGTAGACAGCGTCTATTCCATTACCCTGATCAACTGCTTTCGTCCACTGGTCGGTGGTTATCAGTAGATTTGTGGTACACAAACGGCCCTTGCGAAATCCGTGTTGCGCATTGGATAAGAACTCACGGAAGGTGAGATATTTATAGAGCGAGTCGTATACCAGCGCCTCTAAAAATTTTGAAACGCTTGACAGCAGTGCAATTGGTCTGTAGTCACTGGGACAATTTCGCCTACCACCCTTGAAAGCGGATGTAATTCTTGCGAGTTTCCAACTGCTGGGTACTAGTCCCTGGGAGGCAGATTGCGTAAACAGTAGGCTAAGGTGGTCAGCAAGCTAATCCGCCGATTCCCGCAAGGCCTTGGGTGGTATACCGTCGAGGCCACGAGAGCTGTCCCTAAGGCACCTGAGTTCAGCCAACGCCTATGTGGAGGAGGTATCCAGAGTGTAAGTGCCATCGATTTCAGTGTCGAGACAAACTTGAGGAACTAATGGTGACTGCGCAAAAACACTGCTGTAAAACTCAGCAAGGACATCAGCGGTCTCCGTATTTGAGCTAGTAAGGCCTGATGGGCCTAAGAGTTGTGTAACTCCGGCTTTTGCCTTGCGAGTTGATGCAACAAATCGGAAGAGGCTATTTGGATCAGCAATAAACTGCTCTGTAAGACGTTATTGGTAATGAAGACGGTCGAGGCGAATTAGCGATGTACACCGATTCCTTAGGGCAGCGTATATTTTTTGGCCAGCTTCGGATCCTGATAATCGATAGCACGTCCAAGCATACCGCTTCTTCAGAATGAGTTTGAGTGTAATAGAACGTAGTTGACTTGGAGGCTTATTCCGTTTGGAGCCCGATGGTGATGTAGATACACCTAAGGCTGCAGAATTGATGGCAGTGAGCTTCTCACAGAGATCATCGGCAGAGTGAAGTTTGGTGTAGTTCGCCCATGACTGCATTTCTAAGCAGCTACGAAGTTTCCCCAAGTACATTTTCTAGAAGTTTCTGCGATCGCTCGTCGTTGAGCTGACCAGATTCGTACTACAAATGAAGTCAAATAAGATGACTGCCTGATCACATAGTCCGAGTGGTGTAATGATTGCAAGGTTGTCTACCTTCAACCCTTCGTTAGTGAATATGTTATCCAGTTGCGACGGATTACGGCCAGTGCGCCACCGTGTGAAACCAGATGTGTTCCGCAAAACCTAACGCTCCGACTGTGTGGAAAAAACGTGCAGATATAGAATTTTCAGTGCCTGTGAACGAGCAGGCCGGGAAGTTGATTTCGAGTATGTTGAAATCGCCCATTAAGAGAATGTGGGGAACTCCTAGGGTGGGTAAGAATGGGTTACTTCGAAATTCTCGAAGTCTTTGGGTTGCGGACGCAGTCAAATATCAATAAAACAACACACAGAGAAATTCGAACCCACGGTATTTAAACTTCGTGCCAAAAACCTTGTGGGTATATAGTGTAGTACTTATGAGAATGTCACGCCTGAAGTTGTTTCGGTATGGGACTGTCTTTTTCGATGGTTTTTTATCCTCCGGTAACTTCATTTTCTAAGCGGAAGTTGGGTGGCCAATCGTTCTCCACAGTCACGTGAAACATTGAGAGGATTAACCTGTGTGCGTTTTGAATATAGCCATCAAAACTCATATACGGTAGTTTGGAAGCCTTAAGTTATTGTGTAGTTGGGTCATGTGGACACAAATTCGCATATACTTCTGGTGGGGTTTGGAGAAATGAGTGACAGTTACAATGACTAGAACAAGAGGAATAGGTGTAAGCAATAATAGGTAAGAGAATTATCGCGGGCTCATATAATATGAACGGGTGATTCATGCAATGCAACCGAACTTGATGGGGTTGGGCTAGGCGCAGATCACGCTTAGAAGGACAATCTGATTAGCAGCTTGCACACACATACCGGGAATGATGTACACGTACTTACACGTCAAGGGCTGGGCGTACTGCTTGGAGTACACCGTCCGTATTAGCAAACTTGTTAAGGATTAGTCATCAGGACGTTCGTGGACATCTCAACCGTGGTAGCCCCACGATTGCCTTCGCAAAGGCGTTCCATATTCGACAACCTCGGGCAGCAAAATTGTTTCGCCTGCAAATTTAACGACTACGTGTTACTTCTAGCTTAAACTTGTGTCCCGTTACGTCGAGGAGGTTCTGATTGGGGTGATCGCTTTTGTTATGATTTTAAGGGTGAGGTTCATGTCTCCCAAGCGCTGTTTACAAGCCAGTGAGAAGAGGGTTAGGAGCTCCAGTCAGTTTGCTTATTTGTACGAATAAACACCTGTAACCCTTTTTGTTGCACGTCATTGCACAAATCCGGTGCTGGCCATGTCTTTTTAGGTACGCAGCGTATGCCTGCCTGTTTGCATCCAACAGATGACTCACCGGGATACCAAAGATGCGCGCAAAATATTCCGCTGAAGGTTTCCATAGTAGTCTGTTAAGCGCTGCCAAAATGCCATTAGCTTTCTTTGCCACTGCAAGTGTATTGTTGCTAGGACAGAGGTTTGCCAAAAGTAGAGTCCGTAGATTTGGGGGGGGAGGAGTCAACCACACAATCCGATAGAATATGCTACTCTGGTACCGTATATGCATGATTTTCGACTTACTAGTGTTGTGAGTCAAGAACGCGGATGACGCAAAAGTTATTTATCCAGGATAAAGACACATGGGTTATGCGTTTCAACATGACTACAATTAAAATCACTCATCTGCATACGGTACTAGGCCCAGGCCGTCATGGTTGCAACAACCGCCAATGCTCAGTTCCTTTACGTACCAAGAACCATTTCATGTGATGCTGCACTCCGATGTTTCGCCTTATTTTTTTCTGCGGCTGCTTCAATGTCAAAATCTATGTTTTGGCCTCACTACTGAATCGCAGCGGCGTGAGTAGTATAGTACGATCGCTCCTCCCCACTACACTAGTACTGAACTGAAAACTGTTTTCTGCCGACCTTCGATTCACTGCGTCGAAATTCCGCTGTTGGTGGACAGTCCTCGTGATGGCGCAGAGTACGCTACATCTTAGTATCTTCCAAATACATAAGCAAATCGTTTGGATAACAGCTGGTATGTCGTTCACAAATAATGGGAACAACAAACGGCCTAAAATGGATCATTGGAAGACACCCGTTGTAGTCCCGAAGGTGATAGACAGCTCGTCGTTGACTTACACAGAGTACGTCCTGCGTCATAAATAGTGTTGAATCCACTTACATAGCTGGCTGTCGAGACCTATGGCTAGTAGCTGACCAAGTAGAACATGGCGACTTAAGTTACCAAATGCCCTAGTAAATTCTTGGAAGGCAACAGCCACTGGACGGTGGTTTCCCGCAGCCGTGGTCCGGGAGTCCACTGTTCGCAACAGGCCAGTGGTTCACAAATAACCACGCCGGAACCCCCGTTGATGATTCATTCGGAGTTCAGCGGATTGGGGTCGTGCCCTAATACTAACACCCACTACATAGTCGTGGACCGTGGGTTTCTGAGCCGTCGTGTTCGGGAAAATTATTTTCCTGGAAAAAATCGTTTTATTAGCTTGGTATCTGGTGCAGAAATTGAAACCGTCGAAATCTGCGCCACGGACTCATATGTCTTTGTTTTAACCGACCATTAATTGAAAACCACCTCATCGTAATTGTCGTTCGGAAATCGTTATGGCTGCTGTTGTTGTGGTCGATCGCGTGCGGCAACGTTAACACAAGAATGCTAGGGTTGTTTTCAATTTATTTTTACATGCTTGTCATTTGTTTATTTTATTTTCAGTTTATTTTTTTATTTGTAGAAGATGGATTATATCGCGACTTTCAAGACGATGCTTGAAGATTGCGAATTTCTCACTCTCGCAGTTTCAGGAGTGTCTTCAGAGGTACATGGACGAGGTGGGCGTTATTTACGTTCATAGGACGAGCCGTGGGTCGAAAACTGCCTTGAAGTAAGATAAGGTAAGATGACGTGGTTTCCTGAAAACCGTGCAGATTTATTATCGTTGTACGAAGTACAAAAGGCGTAGGAGTGTATGCAGGGGTGTGCGACGTGTCTAGTGGGTTAACTGTTGTTAGTCTTAACAAATCAGTTCTCACGACACACGTTGCAGGCCACGATTTCATGTGGTCCGAGGGGATGCGTATCTGGCTCTGAGCTCTTTCGAGTTAGAGCACAACCACCCTCTCAATCGTCTGCTATGTGATTCCCATCCTACGAATCGTGGACTCACCATCGGTAAATTGAACGGATGCAGGAGTCTGTTTCATTACAATACACCAACTGCTGACACTAAAAAGTATGTGGCGGATGTTCACGGGAAGTTTATCATAACCGCTGGCCGTGGAAACATCCGCCGTGAGTTAAAGCCTGCGACGTCAGGTGAGTCTGTTACGTGAGGTTGGTAACGGAACATTGGAGAATCTCGAAGAAGCGCTGTCGGTGATTAGTGCGATAGGTGTGGTACGCACTATGCGGGATAACGGCAGCAGATATATGCGCAAGTGAGGGCAACACGTGGGGTTCGGTTACGACATCCTGTTTTGTCATTTTCATGTACGTGATGTCGTACGTAAGCATGTAAGTGGGCAGAATTCGTCTGTCATATTTGTTAACAGACAAACTCTGTTCGCAGTCGTTTCCTCTTCCACCGATTGGTTACGGCTGACAATGAGGAACAGTAAGTTGCACAGTTACACTGTTTACCGTAGGTTCAAACGTGAGTTGCATATCATCGGCCGAGCGGATAAGAAATTTCCGAATTATTTGATGTAATGGGCTGTACATCAAGCCGAAACGGACCATCCATGCGCAAAGCGATGTTGTCCACCTTGACAATCGAACGAATAATAGGCTGGAAAACGCGAGCCTACGGTTGAAGAAGAGGTCGCACCCAAGAGACTTCCTAGCCGTCGCCGCATAAGAAATGTGAATTAACCAGTGAGTGGCTGATGCGAGATAACGAAATACAAACGACCTATGAGTGCGATCGTCGTGAGGTTGTAGATGTCGATTGGTACGTGATGATCACGTTCGCAAGTCATCTTTTCCAAAAATATATTATAGGACGGACTCCGCGGCTCCATTTCGAAACAATATCCGAGTGCAAAGTGAGCGGTTTTCTATAAATCACCTTGAATATTGCAGCTTCGTGTGCAACATGATGGTGACGCTTTCGTCGTGGATAGCGTTGAGGGCACGTGTGAATGACCATTATACCGTACAATGTGGCTGCCATGCATACACATTCTGTCGGTGTTTCTGAAATAGTCTTACCCAACGGTAAGGTCTTTTGTAGTTTTTATTTCTCTTTACAAAGGTCAAGCCCCCATACATGAGCAGTGGCTGGCAGAGTACATCTTGCCAATTCGACGGTTGGTAGACCCGTAGCTTTGGCCGTTTGCTGCAGCCAGTTTAAACCGTCACTATGAGGCCCTGCATCACGTACATGCACGTACTGCACGACCGCAACAACAACAACAAGGCGGTTACTTTCCTTAACAGAATAATTGCTTTTGCCAGTAGGATAGTGGAACGTACAAAAACGGGCTTACCTCTATACGTCTTTCCCATGGGCTCACCTGCAAGCGGTGTGCAACCGAGGTGGGTGAAGAAGCCTGAAACAGGGTTGCCATGTGGACACTGTATTGACCCCGTACAGATGGACAGTTATTTGTTTGGTGCCAATCAGCTAATTTTTCACTCCAAATGTGTGCAAATGGGAGACGTAAACGAGTGTCTATTCTGTGGCAAACAGCTTCAACCTCAGTCGCCTGGTAAATGCACACTTCGAATGCTTATTTTTGTCCGTTCCTTCCACTTCAGCAGTTGTTCGCACTCCCCCGGTGATCACGGGAAGCAAGTCTCGCATACCAACCACAACGGATGTCGATTTAGACCGGTTCGCTGACTGCATCGTTTGCACACGGGTCTAAGAAAGCAAGAATCGGCATTACCTGGAACGATTATCCTGTTGATATAATTGAAGAAAGTAGGTTCCTTCATATATGCGTACACAGATTTCTTGCAGATATCAGATGCGATGAACATGATGACGAAGGCCTCATCTGATACACGGTTTCAATCATCCGGAAGGACATCCATAACACATGAAAACCGAAGGCTACATTTTGTGCTGGAAAAAAGCACAGGATATTTGCAGATTTATCCGCATTTATCAAATACATTTCAAGATTCTATTCCCACATTTTCGTCCCCAGTTACTTCACTCGTCCACCCAGATGTTTGGCATAACTGGCAAGGCAGGAAAAATGGACGGGGCAGTTATAAGTGTCTAAACATGTAGCAAAGTTTGGCATAACTCGTAAGGTAGGACAGATGGACGCAGCAGTTATAAGTGTCTAAGAATGGAGCACAGTTTGGCATAGTTTAAGTCAACTGAACGCAGCAGTTATTAAGGTGAATAAATGCAGCAATAACCAACGCGTGCAATAATGTCAACGTATATTATATAACCAACAACATTTTCGTATGAGGCAAGGCTAACAGCGGTTTGCCGATCATGTTTCTAGGATTTCGTTCTCGCCAACAGATCTGAAGTTTTGACTGGAAATGCCGTTCGTTTGATTCAGATATTGCATGGAAGCGCTTCTTAGCAAAGGACCAAAGATTTTCCATATTTTTTGCGTGCATCATGCTGTTCTCAGGATCCACGAAACTTTTGAATGATTGATCGTCCAGTGCTCGTAATGAGCTGTTTCATCCAAAGCTCTGTAGGCTCTCCATTCGTCCGTGATTATTATGGCTGTCCGCGGAAACCGAAAGAATTGAATAATATAATTGGCTTACTCGAACATATCTTCGGATGAAGAATAATAAGTTGACTGTTCTTCGTCTGTTCCCAGGGCAGACCACCATGAACGCTGTGAATGTTATGCTGTTCTAGAACGCCCAGTGTTGCGAAATTGTGAATGTTTCCTGTAGCATAAAACGGGTATTTCGAAACCTGGAATCTTTCCGAACGGAATAATGTCGCTTACACGGTTCAAGTTTCCGCCGATAGTTGTTTGCACAACTCGTGACCTAAATCCAGTTTTGAAAAATGCTGAACAGTTAAAAGAAATTACCTTCCAACGGAATCCATAGCATCACATTCGGATGTTGAGCCCACTACAGTTACTACAACAGCCCCATCATCGTACACACACGTCCATATGCCCCCTTTAAGATCCCGGCGTGCCATCCCAAGAGCTCCACGGCTGTCAGACCAATGGTCATCAGTGTGGTCTGATGCTACTAACATTTCAGCGCCGGGCGAGTACGCTACCCGAGGAAGGTAAATTCTTCAGCGTATTTGTACATCATGTTTAGAGTATCAAGTAGCAGCCCTGGCGATTAGGATATTTGCGATGATGGGGCTGTCGTAGTAATTGTTCTGCATTTTTCAGAACTAGATTTAGGTCACAGGGTGTGCAAACAAGAAGGCTGTCTTACAGCCGATCAACGAAAGCCGGCCGTAAATTACGTAATAACTTAAATGTTTTGCGTTCACACTAGTGGCTGCTCCATCCAGATCTCCTAAGCTATGGTCAACGTTTAAGTACGTAGTATGTGTTAACATTAGTAGCTGCTCCGTCCAGTTCACTTGAGCAGTGATCAACGCCTAGTTATTTAGTATGTGTTCACACAAGTAGCTGCTCCGTCCAGTTCACCTAAGCTATCACCAACGTTTGAGTATGTAGTATGTGTTCAAACAAGTAGCTGCCCAGTCCAGTTCACCTAATCTATGATCAACGTTTAAGCATGTAGTATGTGTTCACACTAGTAGCCGCTGCGTCCACCTATCCTAAATTATGATCAACGCCTAAGCATTTAGTATGTGTTCAGACTAGTACCCAGCCAGCACGACCGTCCCCTGAGTGTCGCATGAGAGTCCTAACCGTGCACCTTCGGGTCGCTCATAGGACACAGCGAAAAAACAGCCAGAGCTCCTATATAGTATTGTAAATAGCTTTACATTTTTCTACTACCTAATAACGCCTTATCGAACGTTTACCGCGCACGGAAAAGGATATATAACCTCCCCATCGCCTAGATATTCCGACCGTCTCATGAGAATACCCAAGTGACCTCTGAGTGTCCCAAACTGGCATATCGTGGTCATCAATGACTATACGGCATTTTACCTCATTCCACCGTGGCATTCTTAATAGCTAAAACTAGACGAACGATTGTACACATTAAGCACTCATTCTTCCTTCCTGCAGCTCGACTACATCTCTATAAGCTGTGTGTACGACCCCAGCTTGAGTACTGCACGTTCACATACAGTCACTTGCGCGATTCTGATAGGCTAGCTCTGGAAAGTCTCCAAGGTACATTCACGAAAGTTTTAGTTTGTTATCCGTCTTCTCTGAACTACAGAGAACGTTGCCAGACGCTTGAACTAGATCCTGTTTGGCTACGGCGTCTCAAGCTTAACCTTGCACTCATGTATAATCTAGTTTATGGCAATAAATTTACTGTCAAACTCGCGATTCACCTTCAGCATAGCTCAAAATACAATATCAGGAACAAAGAATTCAACTTGACGGCTTTTAAACCTCGTAAAAAGCTGCGTTCAAATTTTCTCCTAGTGAAATATACTTACATTTGGAACAAACTCCCACGGGCAATTAGAGCCAGTAAAAATATGCATCAATTCAAACGAAGCTTAGAAACTTTCCTGAGGTTAAGGAACGTCATGTCTATTTTCAAACTCTGCCTGCCTGAAGACGATATCTTTGAAAATGGACCTAATAACATCTAAGCGTCTGATCTTATCTAATAACATCTGAGGGTAAACCTATACCACATTATGCAACGCCATATACACTTCGAACTAATCAAAGTTATCAACTTCACCATTCGAGACATCTCTAAATTTCGAACCTTATTATTTCTCCAACAGGATAGATCTTGTACACAATTATGTCCAAAACTTGCAGCTGGACAACAAAACTATAGCCAATATATGGTAACATCATACACCCCCCGCTCGTAGTAGCCAAACCATCCTGGTATACCCTTACTCCATACTTAATGATTACCAGTTGTGTATAGTTATCGACTACTATGCAATAGATATGAACGTTAAAACCGTTTGAAATATATATAACATTTTGAAGAAGAATATATATATATTTTGAAATATATATATAACAGCCTGTTCGCCTTATATGATTACATACAAATATGTTAATCTTCCTATCCTAACAAACCATCTGACAATCATACCGTGTTGCTAAACATCTTTTCCATTCCACATAACGCCCGTATATACTAAATCGACATCGGAATTCGGCTATATTCATATACCAGATAAAGCCGTGAATCGATCCTTTTTCGCGTTATTCGATAACAACTGTTTGTTAGAGATATACATTTTATTAACTAATACGAAATTGTAAATTTTATATAAAAGGTTTGGTCAGAAAAATCAGATTCCATTGTACGTCATACTTCATACGATCTTTTCACGTTCTCCCGTTTATCACGTAATTTTGCTTTTCATCCTCGTTTCCACGATGAATTCTAACGCGAGACAACATTCCGTAACGTCCGGACAATCAAAATTCCGTGGTGGTTGGACAATTCGCGAGGTCTGTGAAAATCCGTCGATCTTGAGGAAATAGCGAAGTCCAGTCCAGAAGATCGTCCATTTCTCCGCAAAAAGTTTCTACATAATTTTCCGGTACCGTCTACTTCAGATAATGGCGAAATCCTTCGACTGTCCATTTTCTCCATCCTGAAAATTCTTTGTTCTGGCATGACCTTGAACATAAGGCCAACGTTAACCTTGTGAAGCGAGAATTGATGTAACTTCTCAGCATTTTCAATCGAACATCGAAAATTTTGAGAACTATCTTCTTAGAAGCAAGTGAGCCAAATGCTTCTCCATAAACTAAAATTTTCCTTTATTATTATGTCCGTTTCATAACTTTATTTTCATAATTGGTGTTCTGTACAATTAACAATTTTGAGTACGGTAGGCGTTTCACGTTACCGTGTGTATAGTGATCACACTTTTTTGAGCGTGTTTCTCACAGGTGCGTTGAGAAATATACCATTATTATTATTGTAAAAAAGGAATGTCGTATCAAATGAAATGTATAGAAGAAATCAGCAACATAGCGTCAAAAATCATCACTGTCAGGGTTACTGGTATCTGAAGCATGTGTTTTTCTGTGTTACCTCTCTTCTTTTTCATGCGCTTTCTGTATCACGTGCCTTTAATATACATCGCCGTACTTTCTTCTTGACAAGCTTCGCGTTGATTCGTGACGTTCGCAAGCTTTGTTTGACCACTGAGTACGCAACCTATGAGGTACAATATAAAGTTGCAAAGATGAGTTTGAAATGATATACACCCGTAAATAATCAAGACATGGCAAATGTGAAACGAAACAATCTTACAGTATTCTCTCTAGGCATTCCAACAATGCTACAGTCATTTTCTGGTCCATACCCAGTAATCCGAATATGCCATTCTGAACATGTACAAAATTCAAACATGCGCCATAATACCACAAGTTTCATGGGTGTGTTTGAAATCTCATACCTTCGTAGCTAATCATAAGGCATTCTTTATAAGCGGGCGCCACTGTAATTCGTTTACTCATAGATAGTAGCTTGACTACACAATTTTCCACAAGAGCGTTACCATCTGGACATGATGAACAACATATGTTATTCATCTATATATATATATATATATAGATTGCATGTATTTCATCCTTAAACATACCCAACATGTCGTAAATCCTTGTAGAACGTCCTCCGGCAATACTGCTGCAGTAAAGCAACTCACGAGGCAATAGAAGGCCAGTCAACCCACGACAGAGTTGCTTCGTCCAGTCAGAAATTCAAGTTGCCGCTAGACACCATATAATGAAGATATAAACAAAAACAAAAAATGTTGCAAAGTTTATCGACTTTATAGCCGCGGCGGCGGTAACAAACACTATTTAGACGTTGCTTATTGGATATCTTCCTCGAACGTTGTGTATGAGACGAATTAATAATTCTCCCCAAATGGGACTGTCATAGGACCCTCGAGGGGCGGTCGATCGTCCTATGAGCCTCCCATGTGCTGGCTGGGTAGCTGCTCCGTCCAGGTCACTTAAGCTATGATCAACGTTGATAAGACCAACACGGAAGAAATCAGAATGAACGTTTATTTAGATCGCTGGGTATAAGTTATAATGATCTCCTTCAGTTCTGACCAAAAATAAGATAACATATTGGCAGCCGTCAGTGAATTCTGCGGCTGGCAAAAATATAGACCAACAAACGTCGGAATCATTAGCGTACATGATACGAAGATAGAAGGGTTGTAGCTGAAACGGTAGAATTGGGAATCAATGTTTTCTTCGGATAACTAACGAGCATCAAAGTTGGTAATTATCTCTCAGGAAAGTTAGTATTGACTTACGCACATATGGCAAGCTACATTCAAGCATAGTTAGTAAGCAATAAACAAAACAACACACACGTTGTTAATGATGGAGTGGGACGTGTTACCCATGTTTACACCATACGGTAGGTAGAAACAACCACGTGATAACGTAGACAATTTTTCATCACAAATGCTATAAGGAAACCAGGTTGAACATAAAATTCAGGTGAATAATTAACCAACGGCCGCGGCTAAATATTTTTAAATAAGAATTGTTGTGATATTTCGTACACAATGCAATGCAAACGCAACGCTGTCGAAAATTACACTCAATTATATCTCCAAAAACCACGCGAAAGTGAGCGTTTCTGCAGGTTAAAAGTATGTACTCTAACACGAAAATTCCGATGGAAGCATTTTCAGAACGTAAAATCGATTAGGAAAGCCAACATGATGCTTTTGTTGACAAAAGTGGCGACACCTTTTTCTCAACAAAAGTGCGAATATGGACAATTTTTAGGTACTCCTGATATTTCCCATTGCAACACAACTAGTATATTCGATGAAATCTGTATATTTGTGCCTTAATATGCATTTCAATATTTCACTAAAAATTTGAAAAATCTCTTTTCGTGCTTAAATAGCCGTTTTTAACTCTTTTCGGCCTTGAGGCACAACACCGGCGAACTACACAGTTGCCGTTATAAGTGTTGTAGTTTCTCCAGCTGGGAGTATTTTTCAGTGTTTCTTTGCGGGTCACTTATTTTTATTCCAGCATACATCTTAATTTCATGGAAAAGTTAACAACGAATGGTAAAGTATGGCGAATATAACTGATGAAGCGCAAATTACTTGTCCTGTTCTTGTGCATTGTCCCACGTTGAAGTAGCTTCATATGTCTTCCTCATGTTTGTATTTTTATAAAAAGCTTAGTATTCATGTTTCAACAACAGTTCGATTGTAGAAATTATAATCACACTTCGCTGATTAATTACGTTTAAATTCACACGAAAGCATGTGTTTCCACGTCCATGACGTCGATTTTCATTATATTTTACCCTCAATTCTCCGACATAACGAAGAATGTAACTTTTCATTATTTTTCCATCAATCCCTATGCCACTGAACTACCGCAACTTCCTTGCTTACGTCTTCAGAAGATTGAAACAGAAATCTCCAGGGAACAGAATTCTGAGATCTTAGGAACTGCAACATGCCACAAAGTTTCAGCGACTATAATAGCACCAAAATATTTTCCCACTAAAAGGTAACAGAGATATTCACGGTCTACGGATTACACACGGCCACCTACTATGCTTTCTAGTACTTTGGAGGCACACAGAAGCATTGCTACTGGGCGACACTTGTCTGTGTTGATTGTGTTAGGGTTTGTTGAATCATTTTGAGATCGCTGTGCTTTGTTTGATTAGTGTTGAATGGTTGCCCCATGTTTCACTAGGGTCCCTAAGAACAAACAATATTAACCATTTTTATTCTCACACCAACTACCGTACCCGTTTCCTTTACTATTATTCAGTTTGAGCCCTGTACATCTCTAACTGTCAAAATAAGACATTCTTCTTCCATATTCTTTCTTGAGTAGCTTACAATTCTTGCCAATTCTTGAGGCATGACAAATCATTTTGCTCCAACCCAACCATTGACCACTTGTTTGAGTGAGCCCAGTTTCGTTTTATCGTCCCCCATTACTGAGCGGTGCTTAGTTGTCAAATTTGTTGTATAGACACATTCTTTATTCATTTTCTGATAATTTTTCACACTCGAGGCGAGATTTAATTTTCCTGTGCATCGATTCAATTAATATCGTATTAAATCCAGTTTCACGAGCGCCTCCTCATTAACCGTTTTAAAGATAGATTATCTTCTCTGCCGTTGGATATTGATAAAGGCATTTTTGGATCAACAGACTCGTTGTGAACTTGAATCGATAGCGAACGATTCAATAGCTTGCATCTGTTTTGTCGCCGGCTTCTTAGATAGGTGAGGTAACCTTGCGCTTCCAATTATTGGTACTAGAGATTGTGATCTCATCAGACGCTACACCGGTGCTGATAACGCCCATAAGACACACGAAGTTCTCGACAAAAAGGTTAAACTACCATCTCCAGTGCATCAGCAATGAGCATTACAGTCGCTTTTTTTCTCGTCGAGCACAAACAAGATACCGAGACCTTCCGTTTCACCATTGGTTTCTAGATGTGGTCGGGGTGAAGTAACAGATCAACGACCCCACACAAACGAGCCCACATAAATGAAGGCGTGCGGTGCATGCCTTTATGCTGATCGGCATACAGCTAACGATGTGCGCTCTGTATGAGTGAATGGTATATGGTGAATATGGGTGCTGACCTATAGTACGTGTTTTCACTTGTATTCAACTGCGTATGTCTTGTCACGGGTATTAGTAAGAATTCTATGGAGGATATTCTGGCTTAGATACGGTTGGACTGCCTTACCAGAGCCAGGAATGGGCGCCGTACGTTGAAATACGAAAATCTGGAAGCCGGAACGTTGAATGCCCCGGGTTTATCGACACGAGAATCTGGACATCCCAGCTTCTGGCCGTCGATCCTCCTGTGTTTGGCCTGATCCACCCATCACTTGGACTATGCCAGGTCCCTCCATTATAACTATAGTAGCCACTCTGCTGACGTGCTCTGTGACTGGTTTGTACCTGTTCCACTAAGATTACACAGGAAGCTAATGTCCACACATGACGTGGAAGCAGAGTTGATCCGCAGAGTAGCGATCCACTGGAATTCATGTGCCTCTCCTGGAACAACACTGTTCATATTTGAGCTCGTCACAGTTAAGTCGCTCCGGCGATTATTAACTGTTTTTCATACCACGATTTTAGAAAGTGAATGTCTCCGATTAGTGGTCCTGCGAAGTAGAGCAGCTAGGTAGCCGTATCAAAACCATGGGTATCGAATGCTGACATCAGTTTGCCTTCGTAGCCAGAATATCTAAACAAGCAGGGAGATGATGTTGACGATTAATAGCAAAAGTGCCGTTCAGGAGAGTAGTGAGTGCGCCAACAACCACTGTTTGTTTACATGCGGACATCATGAAAGATACGTTGACGTCCATAACAGGAAGCCATACGATTACTGGGAGGTAAGTATCTGAAACCAGTTTTGAAGGGTGTCTCAGAGACATTTATAAAGTTTACCGTGATCGGTCTGTACGTCACGACCTTATCTCTTGAATCATAGTCGTCTTGTAGAACGGCAAGGTAGGTCTCACGCTCTACACAAAAGTAAGCTTGCACACTGAGATAGAAGTAAGTAAAGGGTCAATTTGGAAATTCCCCCAGAGAGATAAGAGTGATTTAAATTTCCAGGTTGTCCGTTTGCACACCACAACACGTTACAGTTTTGCGTCCACCAGTTGCACTGCTTGTTGCTACCTTCAAATTCGCTTGTAATTGAAAATCAGACAGGTGTAGTCCTGTAATCCTACTGTTTCTATTACATCGAGGTTAGTAATGAGCGAGGTCTAATTCATTGTGCTGTTAGCCCCATGAACTTTCTTGCAAAGATAGTGCCTCTACAGATATGGAAGCGAAGAAACTACCGACTTTCGCTTATCAATATACTGATGAAGTGAGCGCAACGAAACTCGACACCATTTTAAAGCATGATTTAGCATCAATTACATCCACTGTATGCAGCAGTGTTCAGAATCAGAAATTAACATCTTATTTACTGCGCAATCGGGTTAGGCAAGTCCCTCACTGTCAAGTAAGTCGGAATGTTCAGTCATTGGCTCCGCGTAGGATTTTTCACAGTAACCCCCTATTATGTTGTTCCACAGGTCAGACATTTTAGTCGGAAATGGAGGACGGGGTTCTTCAGGTAAACCTAATTCTGCGGCATAAACGACCGGAAAGTGTCAGAAGTTTTCGTTATCCCGAACAGTGACAGTATTCATCCATTAAAATTTCCTCCTTCCAACTTTTCCACGAAGTCTTTTGCCTTCCTTGAGCCTTCAGCCGACAGTTATTATATTAATCCACGACAACTGATGAACAGTGATGTCCTCGTTGTTTACACCCTCCGACAAGTTGGTCAGCGAGCTGCGGGTAGCTCGCTTGAGATTAGAGACAGAAAATTTGTTACTACTATATCATCAGTCTGCAGCAGTGCTAACGAGGTATTAGCAAGGATAGCAAAGCACGAGTTGTCCTTGCCAACCTGTGTCATCTGTACTGTCGGAAAGACGCTTGGTTGTTACTGAAAAGAAGAGTATATGATGCTCCTGTGTTCCGTTTTTCTCTTTGGTTCGGGAACATGGACTGTTCGCAACGACGATATAAGTACTTGTTGTGCTTGCCCACCGTTGTCTCCACTAGTCAGCCTACACCAAGTGAACTGGACCCGTAAGCGATTTGGTCGTTCACTTGCGCGTATTCCAAAACGCAGACAACGTGCGGTTTATTGGTCAACTAACCAGATCGCACAGCCTACGATGGTTGAATCACGAACCTCACATGTCAATTGATGGTTTACGATACCCGAGCATTATATACTGAGACCAACAGGCAACAACGTGCTCTCGAAACATGACGGCCCTGGCTGTCCTGTTTTGTGAAATAAGCAGGCGTCGTCTACTTGGATGTAGTCCTCGTGATCGGTCAAATCTCTGGTTAAGAACTATGCCCGAGGTGACAGTGTGTCGCATGTAGAGGCATACTTGCATTTATACCATTTTCACCTTTTCCGCTTAGTCCTGTTACACTAACCACTAAACTTTGCAGCCACGTTGAATTCTTTTAAGATATTTCACGTCACTTTTGAGGTGAACGGCGGCCCGAGCGACAGTACTTACTGGTGCAGCTCGAGGCTGGTATAATGAAGATGAAAGTTCAACAGAATAATACTCAGTCAGTTCTCACCATCGGGAACTGATCGACAATGAAAATCAAGACTCGACGCCTTTACTCCAGTGTATTGATATCGACCCTAGAAAGTAGGGCGTACAAAAAAAACGTCAAGCTAACGAGGCACGTAACGAGTTGTGGTTTCACCTCCGGGACAAACGTTATAAATTAGTAGCTTAATTGAAACTGGAGTGGGTAAACAATTAGTCATCAAAAATGTACATTTAAATTTGAATTTCAAAAGTTTTATTTATTATAGTCGCTACAAACGCAAGTAAATTGGATAACATCAAATAACCAACCGTGTTTTTACTATGGAGAGGACCGATGAAAAGGCCATCTATTTGCAGCAATGAGGCGGCCATTGGATATCTAGTGCAATACGAAACGGCTTGATTTTGTGAAACACACTGTCAGGCGTCTACAGAAAGGTGTTATTCTAAGAGTAGCAGTACGACTAACCTCTAGACCATCCGAATAAATTTTTCCAACAGTACATGTGAAGGATTTCTTCCCTGGGTTCACCTGAAATTGTCTAACAATCATTAAGCAACTGTTGACGTTTTCAACCGCTATAATAGTCCATCTACATACTGCTTCAATTATCGAGCACATGGCAGGCACAACCACTGAAAACTTCAGAAGTAGTTGTCGGATTCAGTAGGTCGGGTGGATGATTTAGGTTCACAGTTGTTCACCAAACCTGACACTTTAATTTCGAACGTTTTGTTGCAGACGAGGTGGTATGATCAGCATCTGAAAGCTTAAGCGTTTTGGTCGGCACGGGTAAACAGAAGTCCTTCTTTATGTAAAATGGTAGAATAAACTTTCGATCTGAATCTGACTGGCTATTTCTGTTTAACCCGAAATCCGACTTTTGAATTTTACCTATGAGCATCTGACCGGAATTTCGGTTGGCTATTCATGCTTTTTGAACTTTGAACGAATTTATCAGGTTCTGTTCTGATCTTCTAACTGGCTATTCATGACCGAGCTTTGACATGTTAACATTTTTCTGCTCTGTTACACGTTGTTGTTAAATAACTGTTAGGTTTTTATCTGTTCAAGTCCTTTCCCCGTATTAGTCAACGGTTGTTGTCCAATTCGAAGTGTTTGCTTATTGATCAAACTGATGAATATTAGGTCCTCAGAAGTTCTGTTCTTGCTGCGTGTTTGCTCAGGCAAGGGCTCATGCGGTGTCCATGTTGAATGCATTTTCATTGTGACCCTCCGGAAGGACGTAGTTTAACAAACATAAGATGATATTTTTAAATAATTCCAAAACGCATAGATGCATGTTGTACTTAGGTTAGTAAGAAAATTCCTGTGATGGTTCCAGAAACAGAAATGAACTAATTGGCTTACTGCAACCCCACAACTGGTTTCCGCGCAGTAGTAACAGCACCCAGAATGGGACAAATCGGGTATTTGTCTCTCAAACGCAATTGTACATCGTATCGTCAGCAATGTTATGAGAAATAGGTTTAGTATTAATCACCACAGTCTGCATGATGTATGCTCTCTGATTGTTTGTCTGCTTGTCAAGTGACTGTATGCCACGAACCCGGACACACGCTTCCGGTCGGTCTCTAACCTCCTTAGTTAACTTTCGTGTATGTACCGCTTGTAGCTCTATAAGAGACCACCTGTACATTTTCGTGGCCTTTTTGTATTTCGCGTCTGGTGAATACGCACCTGGGAAGAACGACTTAGTGCCCCGAGCATTAAACCCGAATAGGGGCAATATCAGTGTGTTGGGTGAGAGGCTCATCGGTAGAAACTCAAAGGTCGAAGAACCTGTGGACAAACTAAGGTAGCAATTTGAATCCTTATACAACAGCAGATTAGGGAAGTTATATTTCTCACATTCACAATATATTTCTGAAGGCCTAGTTACCACTCGTAGTATACAAATACCCACATTCACAGTAAGTGATTAGTTGTCGTATTTTCAAACATACTTCACAGATATGGAGGATTGAACCAAAGAATATGATGCCATAGCAGGAAGTGAATAAAATACAGCCCAAAATCCACCATTTCAAATTTCCACAGGGACAGTTGAAGGTGAATTGTGATGAAAAGGTGCACGTTTCCATTGAGAAAATTGGAACTGCTGATCAAGATCATTGGAAAATATTCAGCGACTGACACACGGGTTCGATGCAGGGATCCAAGGTGCCGGTTCCAATCGGTATGTCTTGTTCGGTATCAGGCGGGTGTCTGTTGATCTGAAAGGCGGTCAATGAAAGCAGGGTATAGCACCCATTCGGCGATCACAGTAGACACTAACAGTCTAACAGTGCTTTAGAACGATCTGCGGAAATGCGGTTGACAACCTCAGACGGAAGCTGTTCAAATGGTTAATAACCCTATAAGAAAAAACGTTCTGCTCAACCTCCACGACTAAACGGCTGGAGCCAGAAATTGTCTAGCTCCTTGCACCAGCAAGCTCTTGAGGGCGCCCAGTGTTGCGACGATGAGAAAAGAGATTCTTCGCTTCCATGAATAATCATGAGGGCTACCAGACAAAAATCTAAGCATTTCGAGCTATCAGTGCTACTAGAACCCAAGTACATGGCCACTGTTAAACTAGTTGCCTACGTTGAGTGACAACTGTGGTGTATTTGGTGGAAAATCAGTTACCATGTTCCCTGTCTTCGTCTACTCTATCCTCGCTCCTTTTTCTTCTCACATTTGGAATTATTTTGCTGAAGATTGCGAGACCTTTATGTAAGGACTGACAAGACCAGTTGAATTATGCGCGCGACAAACCGTTTCAGTCACGGACGTTAATTTTGGTGCATCACTGAATGATGATGTCATTTACTCGTAGAAATTTGTTCTCGCTTAGCTTTTTCCCTTACTTTACACTGCTATAACCTTGACTATGTGCACCCAGGTTTCACTTGTACTCGATTACTCCACCATTAAGCGACCGCTGCACTTGGTCGTTTCACATCAGCGGTTCGTCTTAAAACTTATATATTTGGTGGGTTTAATGTCGAGGTCTGTTGTTATCCTCTTTAATTTAGTTTACAAGCATTTTCTTGCAATTTGGCACTTTATTAATAAAAGACTTGCTAATACGCCCATATTCTCCTTTTGGGTCCGAATGGGTAGCTCGGTGGGCTCGAAATTCATATGCGTTCGTCGCTTACATTTGCGATTACTTTAGGTCCAGCTTGTCGACAGACCTTGCAAGTAGACTTTTCGTGGCCCGACAAACCACTGGACGTCCAGGACCAACAGCCACCAACAATGCACACAAACTTATCCTTCCACGAACAAGATGCAGAACAATTGGAAGATACTTGATCCTGGAACTTATACATTCAGATATTAAGCCCAACTTTTTAAATGAAAAAATGAATAAGGTAAAAGTTAAATAACATTAACGATTAACAAAGATGAAACGTTAGCTAACTTGAAGCTGGGAAAAAGATCGCGTTAAGAACTTTTATTCAAACGGATATTTCACTACTGGTTAAGGACTAGACATGGCCAGCACTCATTAAGCCCTACTTTGAGTCCTGTTACACTGTCGTAGGAGATTATGCAGTGGAGAAACAGGTTTCAACTACTGGCAAACCGACATAAAAAGGAGTTAGCTGTAATCAATGTGGCAACTCTAGTCTTTTCCAAATCAAGACTGTGACCTCAGAGGTAGATATGTGAATGCAGATTGAACAAGAATTCCGCCTCCACTCCAGTTGTTCCATTATGAATCTTCAAGGTTTTTGTCAAGTAACCTCCGGCCCTCCTTCGCGCAAAAAAAATCTGAATCGAAGGGGCAGCCTGCCATTAATGATCAACAGGGTCAACTAACTGCGTCAAAATTCGTTTTGCATACGCCCAACCAGACACCTTCCAAGTGCTAGTTTATAACTGGCTCCTTCTTCGGAAGCCGTTTGTTTCGGACGTCAAGAATTTGGTTGGTGCAATCTCGAGATATTTTGCTCCCTTGTTCTCCTTAGTCTCCTTATACTTTCGTGCACTCTAGCGCGTGAGTAACGACAAGGCCACCTTTCCGAAGACCTTCGTGGAATTGCTTGGATGGCCGGGAATTCACCGGACTCCCATAGAGTTTCGGACGCAAATAATCATAGTCCAGTGTAACGTTGAAAATTGCAGCCCCTGTAACGTCTGGAACTTACCACTGCTCGATATCCTGCCCATCCACTAGGAGACGCTTACCATTTGCCACTGCAATGTGCGAGTGAATCGGATTTGGAACATGTGACTGACGAGTTTTTCCTTCCGGTACCAACCATCTAACGTAATCCCAAGAACAGCTCGCTCGATAGGTGCATTTTTGGCTCTACTGGTGGCGGATGGTCCTTCTTCTGCTCTCCAGGTTTTGTCTGTTGACGCCCAAATGGCTCGCCTTGACAGTAACATCGGAATGTTACCAAGTGTTTAGAGTGTTTCTTCCTCGGTTCATCGCGTGCCAATGTCTTCTGAGTTTTAAAACTCTTCTTACCTTCTACGAAGGCTTACCTAAGTATAATTCATATGCTGTTGTTTTGTGTATCCCCAGTTTGCTTGAGGTTGGCTGAGGTGCCACGCACAGGAGCGACTGTAAAAACGGTGAAAATGCCATCAAAAAAGCTGGACCGTGTATCTGAGTTGTGTGAATGCGCCACAACTGGACAACCTTTTGCAGTGAACTATGGCCTGCCTGGAAAGTAGCTGCATTTAGGGAAGGGAGAGCCGTGCTTCGTCATTCACCGCATCTTAGGTGATTTTTTCCTCCTTTAATTAGACCTGGATCCCATTCACCCCGGCGCCTCCTAGTCTACTAGCATCGCTCAGTAAGTCACCCTCACAAACGTGCGTTGGCTTATTCTTTGGTGATTTGGTGTATGCTGTTCTCGCCATGACGCAAATTTTGTCAATAAAATACTCATGTTTTTTTCATCAAAACTTTGTTTTGAATGATAAAGCCGTCCTGTTTCCTGACCTCATCGCTTATTCATACTTTTCAACAACGGCGGCATATATAAAGGGAAACTACGCTCATGCCGATGACTCATCAGTCAGCTACTGCCTGCCTAGCACGATGGATTTCTCGTATGGCATTTAAATCAGTCGATTGACGCATGTTGTAAATTTCCAGACCTTTCTAAATTCTGCTACCGTCTCGTTTATATCGTCACACAAATTCCGGGGTAATGCTTAGCTCGCACGTTGCTATTTTCTAGCGAGCATTCAATGCAAAATTTTGCAAAAGCGTCGCATCAAGAAAACACTAGCTCTGTCCAGCGCAGCTTAACCTTGCGCTTTATAGGTTTACAAAGAACGGTTGTAAAACCTTCGTTACATATGTCAAAAGCTCATTTGTCTCATCTTACTTCAAACATTTTCAGTATCTCAAAGTCTCTCATTTACTTTACCTCCTTTCTTGACGGGGTGTTTTGTGGTGTTGTAACCTTTGCTAATAACGGACACACCTTATCAAATAATTTTGAATCAGTTAAAGTCATCGGTCCATTTCACTATACGGCTTGTACTCCTAATTCTGGCGTTGTTTTTTCACGTCCCATACTAAGCCACGTCTTCTGTGCGCATTTTTCCCCTCTCTTCCTTCAGCTCCTCAATAACTGAACTTTGACGGGTCGCCGGAAGCCGATAAAATCACATCTGCACTCGGTGAGCGGGCGTCAACCTCCACTTCCGTTTGCTGGAAATCTCACAGCATTCCATGGAAGTCAGTCAGATACTGTGTGATTGAAAGTTTTCTGCTGTCCATCCATTACATAACTGCGATGACAACTCAAGCAGATTGATGCACGGTTCGGCCCCATCTCTTGTCGTCGTGGTTAATGAGTTGAAAGGCCTCATGGACGGCGAGTTTCCGATGTAGTCAGAGGTTTTTGAACATTTGCACAATTCGCAGGGTGATCTCTGACTCAGCCACTCACATGTCAATAACTTCGTCTTAGCCATAAGTGGTTTGGCACAGTGTCTATTTCGGTGTGAGAAGTGATGCCATCTCCCTTTGCTTGTCTAAAACATTCCACGAAGTTTTTTCTTAGTAGTTCCTTTGCAGACGTCCCCATTTTGGTTTCTGTCCTTCCCTCGCTTCTCGGGTAAATCGGCATTTGCCTTACAGATACTCCTATGGTTTATCAACGGCATGTTACCATTACTTGTTTGGCTCCCGTCAGAGATCCCGTAAGCTTCGGTGCCGTATCCTCTATCCCCACTCCCACGAACGACCTAACACATGGTCTACGTCCTCATCGACTTCTTTGTATCGAATCTTTCCGATTAAGTGCTACAAATCGCATTCGGGGATTTACTTTCCACTCCATACCCTGAACGGTTGCTACCGCTCAGATCTTTCCAACCAGATTGACGCCGCCTTCGCAGTGACTTAATATTAATGATAGAAATCTTATCCACGCCTCTTCATCTACTTCGTTCTTTATGTTGCCGTTCATCACTAATTCAGCGCGGCCGCAAGCTGGAACTACCTTTCCAAGATAGACTCATCATTGTGAAAGACGATTCACCTGTTGTTCGCGCTACGTAATGTCTCAGTATCCGAAGACGTCACGAGTTACATTGTGAAGGACTGCAAACCGAAGTTAAATCGCCTATTGCACTCTGGCGTAAGACCGATTACGCACCCTGCTGACGCGTACAGTCCAAATCAGTCTGCCTGAAAGACGTATACTCCTAAGTGTTTGAACCTAAGGTTACTTATTTTGGTGTCCGTAAAGCAATATGTCAAGGTACTACCTGCAACTTCCATCCAACATCCGGTTCCATGAACTGCCGAATCCGCATGTGCACCACGGAGTCGTGGGTTTCTATCAGACTTAAAACGGATAGAAACGAGCCATTAATTAATCCTTCTGCAAGTACAGAGGAAGTTAATTTTATCCAAAGAAGAATAAGAGTTTCGTTCATCGGCGGGTAGAATATAGACCGATTGAATATCGTATTTAACGCAATTTTGGGTTCTGGACAACAGCCAAAAACTTCTCATACATTCTTCTCTTTCGGCGACGCGGCTTTATAGGTTCAGCTGTTACTCGGTTAAAATTGGAGCCGCAATAAGCCACACTTTTAATGGAGGCATACTTGTTCTTATCTGTTATCGCAGGGAGATTCCAACACGGTCTGTCGTCCAATCTGCCTTGTGCTAACAAGGGGCGTTTGCTTTGTAAACGGAGCACCATGGACATTATTTTGAATCTCACTGGCTGTTACGACCCCACCTGACAGAGAAAGACAAGAACAACGCAAAGACCACGAGCAGAATCTCTATCATAAACGAACGCAACGATATTGCAAAACGGTACGAAAATCAGAGCGAGAATATTGGAACCCAACTCTCGTAGCTTGGAACCCCCAACAAGTAAGGAAAAAGATGGCCTTCAGACGAACTTTATTTGCTGTTCAACCCGATAAAATTGTGATTGACAGCAACTGTATCTATAGGTTTTAAGCGGCCTTGAGCCTAGGTCGCCGAATGGACCAATCAGAAGCGAGCGCAAGTTCTCGGACGTTCCAGAATTCTGGCGGGCTTTCTAGTTCCTAGAAAATGAAGAAATCCATTTTCCTTGCAAAAATTGCGAATTTTTGGGAAAAGTGTCCTTTTTCAACACTTCTCCCTTTAAGCTCTACTGATACCGCCGTTGACGGGGTTCGAGCTGCATTGGGCACGTTGGCTTGCGTTTCCGGTCCGTCCATCGCCTTGGTTGCAAGGCTGTCAGCTCTGTGCTTGGTCTAGGGGTTGAGGTTGTTGAAGGAGCCGGTGCGGGAACTTGTATTGTGGGGCGACTGATCTCGAAGGTGTCGAGAAGTAGGTCCAAAGGCAGTTGATTCTGAGCTTGTCCAGTGTTTGAGGAATGGTGTGGGCGAAGTTGGTTCCGGCGACGCACCCAGATGTCGCTTCCGACGTTGACATCGTAAAGGACCGTGCCATTCCGTTGGTTGACAATTGCTGCTATCCAGTGGGGGCGACCTTGGCGATAGTCCCTCGTATAGAATAGGTCACCGACGGCAAATCCACGTCGAGAGAGGTGCTGCGTATCTCCCGGGAGTTTCTCCACTGGAATCATTGCGTTGAACTTTGTCCTCAGCCTGCGGCCCATGAGAGCTTCTGCAGGCGAGTGTCCATTGGGAATCGCCGGGCTCGGGGTGGTTCTGCAAATGAGCAAGAACCTTTGCAACACTTCTTCGGTTGGTCCCTCCCTGCGAGATTTCAGAAGTGCTCTCTTGAAAGTGTCGACGAAGCGTTTGACCTGACCGTTGGATTGTGGGTAGTATGATGGCAAATGCAGATGCCGGATGATGTTCTGGATGCAGAACTCTTTGAACTGGACCGGGGTACGCTGCGGTCCATTGTCCGAGATAAGTGTCTCCGGAAGGCCATGCTGGCCAAAAATGCGCCGTAGGTTGTTGATGGTGGCTGAGGTTGTAGCGTACGTCAGCGGGGCAATCTAAGGTCGCTTGGAGTATGCATCCACCAGAATGAGGTATAACATACCGCTGATGGGTCCCGCAAAATCTACATGGAGGCGTGACCGCGGATGTCCGGGCTGCTTCCATGGCTGAGGTTTGACGCGCGGCGGGCTCTTGGCGGCTTCGCGACAGCGGCTGTATTGCTTAACCAGATCTTCAATCTGGTTGTCGAGGCCAGGCCAGTAGACGTGGCTCCCAGCGATCGCTTTCATACGTCCGGCACCAGGGTGTCCTGAATGAAACTGTCTGAGGGCAGATTGACGTGGCGAAGGAAGAGTGACGACGCGATCGGCGAACATCAGACAGAAGTCGACGACTGAGAGGGAATCGCGTCGTAGGTAGAACTGGCGGGGTTCACCGGTTGGTGGAGTTGATGGCCAACAAGGTTGGACGTATTTGATTGCCTGTTGCAGCACGCGATCAGATTGCGAAGCGAGTTCGGTATCAGACGCCGTAGTTGGTGTAGCACGGATTGCGTCGAGAAGCGTTTGACGCACGTCGTTCTCAACGGACACAGTGGCGATGACTGTGTCTTCTTCAGCGGGGCGCTGGTTGCTGATGAATCGAGAAAGGGCGTCAGCCTGGCCGAAATCTTCAGTTCGACGATAGCAAACGTCTGAGTCGTAGTTGACAAGGTTGGTGGCCCAGCGCTGCAGTCGGCTAGCAGAGTACACAGGTATGCCTTTCTTTGAGCCGAAGTTGGGGCGAGGTGGTTTGTGGTCCTTTAGAAGGGTGTAATGACGACCGTAGATCATCTTGTGGAACTTCTCCACAGCAAAGATGAGTGCTAAGGCTTCCTTCTCGATTTGACCATAGTTCTTCTCTGCAGCAGTGAGAGTGCGTGCAGCATGCATGATGGCTTTCTCAGACCCATCTGGGAAGACGTGAGAGATCACGGTATCAACACCAAAGTTGGAGGCGTCTGCGGCAACGACGATAGGGAGGCTGGGATCGAAGTGAGTCAGAAGAAGTTCTGATCGCAGCATGGAATTGATCTTGTCGAAAGCTCGTGCGCACTCCGGCGACCAGTGCCATTGTGTTTCCTTTCTGAGAAGCTTATTCAGAGGAGCTCGGACGTCATGCAACGAAGGCAGGAAGGAGCCGTAATGACTGACGAGGCCCAGGAACGAGCGAAGCGATGAAACATCCTTCGAAAGTGGCATGTGCTGGATGGCACGAACGTTCTCAGGGTCCGGATGGCGACCGGTAGCGTTGAAGACGAAACCGGGGTACTTAGTGGGCGACATGAAAAAGTGGCACTTGTCTGCTCGAAGCCGAAACCAGTAATCTTGGACGCGTTGAAGAACGGCGGCGATTCGTTCTCGAAGTTTGTCACACGTTCGCCCCGAGATAATGATGTCGTCCAGGTAGGCAGCCGTGCCAGACAGGCCGGGTAGTATGGCATCCATGATCTGCTGGACAATGGATGGGGCGGTTTTGATACCGAATGGCAATCTGGTGTACTGGTACAGACCGCGATATGTGTTGATCGTCAGCAGACCACGGGATTGTGGAGTCACTTCGACTTGCAGGTATGCATCGACCAGATCGAGCTTGGCAAACCATGTTCCACCGTTAAGGATCGCGAACAGATCTTCAGGGACGGGCAGTGGATGGCAGTTAGCCTCCATAGCAGCGTTTAGCCCGGTGGAGAAAACAGCGCAGATACGAACTGATCCATTGGCTTTCTTCACGGCAACGATGGGGGCTGCCCTGGATGAGTGGATGACAGGCGTCAGTACTCCCAGATCCTCAAGGCGATTGAGTTCCTGGTCGACGAGAGGCAAAGTAGCGTAAGGTACAGGAAGTCTTGGGCGGAAAACTGGTTGAGCGGAAGTTTGGAGTGCTAAACCGTTTGAGCACGAGTGCAGCAGTCAAGACTTCCTTCGAACACCTACTTGAAACGTCAAATGAGTTCATCCGCAATGCGTGATGGATTCGCAGTTGAAGACTGCAGTCGGTTGCAAATGTCAGTGATCGGTTGTTCCGCCAGGTCAAGTTGTTCAAGCCAATCGAGAACAAGTAGGTTGCGATTCGAAACAGACAGAAAACAGATTGCATCGATAGCTTTGTTTTTGAAACTGACACGACAATGCAACTGCCCAGTTAATTGCACTGTACCATCACATGCGCTAGTGACGGAGTGGGATATCAGCTGGTTTGGCGGGCGGCCAATTGATTTCCATAGTCGATTGGAGATGATGGTGATATCTAACGCAGTGTCAAGCTGAAGACGAGCTGGGTGCCCATTGATCAGTACAGGCACGAACTTTCTGCGTGAGGCGACACCGACTTTGAAGGTAGCAAGCAGGCTGCTGGACCTGGCGATTGGTTTGGACTTAGGTGGGCGTGGCCGCTTGTTGGTTCCGCGTTGACTTCCCATACGTGCGTGGCTAACAATAAGCGTAATTGTGGCCCTTCTTTTTGCAACGCTGAGAGCGGTATTGCTTGAAAGGGCAGTAACCTGTGTAGTGCCATGAACCGCAATGTCAACAAGGAGAAGGCGGCGTTTTCTTGCACGCAGGGTTGACTGGGCGGTTCGTTGGGGAAGGTTGTTGCTGTTGCCCTGGACTTGTCACTGTGTTGACAGAACTTGAGGACCATGTTTGAGGTTGAGCAGTCAATGGCCTTCAGTGGTGAGGTCCTGAAGGGTAACTGACTCGTCTTGTTGGATCCGATTGAGCAGGCGGGTGCGAAGGTCACCATGATTGGGAGACTGAAGGCCGCAGACAAAGATGAGGCACTTGAACTGATCCTCCGTGATGGAGGATAGCTTGAACCGCTCGCACTCACGATTCACGATGCCAGCGTAGGTGACAAGGTCATCCGAGTCCCGCTTGGTTAACTTGAGGCAATGGTACTGCAAATTGAATAGGGAAGACTGGTCACAAAATATCTGCGACAGGATATTGACCGTCTCATTGAAGCTGATGTCACATGGGCTCTTGGGCAAGATGAAGTGTTCTGTGTTCCGCAGGGCCAAGTTTGCGGAGGAGAAGTCGGGCCTTCCAGCGGTCATTCCGATTGGCAAATTCGATACGAAACAGGTCATCGTACCGATGGAATCAAGAAACGAACGTCACGTTCGCCTGCGGGTCGTAAACGAACTCGGAGATACCGGTTGCCAAAGTGTCAACGGATTGCGCTCTGCCAGATTGTGCGGATTGGCTCAAATTCGTATTGGACAAACGTTCGGCAAACATCTCCATGAGCTTCATCTGCTGCGGCAACAGCAGCTTTACGTCAGCAGCGTCCAACGACAATGACTAGAAATTATGACCGTCGCTAACTGTTACGACCCCACCTGACAGAGAAAGACAAGAACAACGCAAAGACCACGAGCAGTATCTCTATCACAAAAGAACGCAACGATAACGCAAAACTGCACGGAAATCAAAGCGCAAGTATCGCATTCTAACTCTCGCAACTTAGAACTCCCAGCAAGTAAAGAAAAAGACGGTCTTCAAACGAACTTTATTTGTTGCTCAGCACGAAGGCAAAATAGTGGTTTACAGCAACTGTATCTATAGGTTTTAAGCGGCCTTGAGCCTGGGTCGCCGAATGGACCAATCAGAAGCGAGCGCAAGTTCTCGGACGTTCCAAAATTCTGGCGGGCTTTCTAGTTCCTAGAAAATGAAGAAATCCATTTTCCTTGTAAATAATGCGAATTTTAGGGAAAAAGCGTCTTTTCCCAACACTGACGTCCGCCAAAATGCAAGTCGAAGAGGCAGCGACAATGTGATAGTTGGTGGCATAAACCAACAATCTAGTTTTGGCAGTATATTTGAGAAACTCGGGACCAGTAGACGTGCAGATAAAAACCATTTCTTTGTTTAATTACATGAGGAGAACGATTAAAGAGCGCAAAGATGAGCCTGATGATGAGTCTTTATACTGAAAGGAGTATATTAGAAAGAATTGGACAGGAGTTAGCAAGTTCTGCCCGGTTCACTCACTGGTCATCCAATTTAAGAGAAGGAAGAGTACTCTTCGCAGTTTGGGTGAATAAGAGTGTACTTGTGGAACGTTTGGTTAGCCTCCGCTGGTCTATGATAAACCCCTTTCCACGCGTGGCCGATTCGTGGGGTTCGTTGAGATGAACAGAACACCCTCTCTGAAAAGCGAGAGATCTATCCGATTGAGAAAAGGACGTTGTTCGGAAATATCTCAAACTACAAAGCAATAAAGTTGGTGGAATGTATGTTACGTGTCCCAACACAGACAAGTATGAGCTAGATATGCTGGTCAATGAGACATATCGGAGGGGCTCTGGGATTCCTACATGCAGTTGAAATGTAGAAACTCACGGAACACCGATCTATTTCCAAATGTCCAATTTGTTTTAGAATCGGTGATTTTGTAATCTTATGCAACCGGCTTGCTTAGTTTTGCGCGCCCAATACATATAAAAGTTCAATGAAACACCAATCCGCTTCGCATCATCCCCATTTTGCAGAGATTTTTTCACCTCCTATGCGACAACCCAAGCCGCCGGCCCACCACTCTTGGCCCAGAGTTTAAGTACCTGTCCATTTTTCCTCCTCATCTACCGTCTGGAGTTCAAGTATCACCTACGGAAACGCGATTTTCCCCATTACCGTCAGGAAGCTGATACGTAGACCATTCGTGACTACCCGTGCTTACCGGAAAGCTTCAATGTTTCATCGCTGGCGCACAAATCTGCCGTACAGCTTAGTGTGACGGTATACAACGCCTAGGTAGAAATGATTGCTCCAGAAAGACGGTAAGCATTCTAAGTAGAAACATGCAGAGATGAGATCGGAATATATAACGCTGGAACAAAAATTAAAATAATACTCAACCAGTTATTCATACTGGTTCTGATTAATTCACAGTCCAATGTAAAATAAATAGATGAGAACAGCGAAGGTGTTGTTGTTCATCCAGTCACTTATTTCTTAAGACATCATAAAACGTGAAGTACGTGGGCCAAACGTTTACTCGGTCGCAAAAAGGATCACTTCACGACGACCTGAATGATCTGTGAAACATCTTCACTTATTGTGAGTAGTATATTTGCTATATATTTCTGGAGAATTAAAGGCGCGTTTGTGCACTGGAGGAGGAACGTAAAATTTCGCCTTAGAACAACTTAGCTTTTCTTACCTATGGACAGGTAAGTTTGCATGTGCGCAGGTTCCTGCTGTCGAATAGTCCGAACCGCAAATAACAGAAAGTAGCGAAATAAATAGTCTTTAATCCACTCCCAGATTATGACATTTTTCCGCAAAATATTTCACCCACGGCTAGCGTTTCCCATCGACGAAAGTCAACATGTTAACTGCTAACCGGTGTAAATCAATCCGATAATTCGTATCGTGCACCATGGTAACCCCTATTATCTCCTCAGACAATCCGTTCCAGTCGTTTACAAAGCCATTAACGAAGAAATTCTGTATCAATGAACTGCGTGCCGCAGTCATTTTAACTCTATTACGATTTCCCGATACCGGTTTATCTGCTCGGCAGTTTGCGCGTCAAGCATTCTTTGCCTCATACTAACGCCGTTTGGAATCCGTAGTGGGAAGACGAATGAATCTACTAGCTAGCTTTATTTAGCAACTTACATTATGTGAAGCAGGCTTTAATGAATGCAAATTAGGGCGCAAGTGAAACCAGGATGAGAACATGCTCAGTGCTGCCGCACGCCAGCGGCCAAAATTTTTTCACATTGACCTTGAAAGTGTAAACAAACTATACACTGCTATCTTGCAGAAGGTGGCCTACAATGCTGAAATCCACGGAAATTTATTTTACAGCCAAGAGTGAAGCCGCGGCACCTACGCCAGCACATTAACTTTGATGTTAGTGGAATGTAGTAACTTTACATTCAAAAGCTATCGTGAATGGGTACAGTGGCGCTGATCGGACGATTCTCAAGTCACAAGGAGCTCAGGGTTTCGGGAAGGTCACGGGTGATCTCATTTTGTCTTACTGTGAGTAATATTTACCAAACATAATTAAACACGAGATCCGTAAGTGAACAAGAAGAACCGATATCAGTTATCACATCACAGCAATTTCAGGGCTGTCAACATGCATCATAGTTTCCGCACCGTAAAATACCCATATTCCAAGTTTTCCGGTGAAATATTTATTTGCATATTCGCAAATGCTAAATTCTGCGTGGTCATTGCGATGCACAAAAGCGTAATTCTTGGCCGTAGTGCGTTTGTACAATATTTCGCGTGGAGAGATTGGATTGCAGTGGTTTTGTTCACAGGGATTTCAGTCAGACAGACCATATGCACAAGCTGCTGTGGACGTGATTGTGGCCGGTCGGCACCAGTCAATCAAAAGCGGTGATTGGCGTTTGCATGGAATCTGTTTGCGCGAAGTGGTGATTGAAACACGTTATTTTTACGCGCGTAAGGTCCAAACGATCGAGTTGTTCAAGGCAAACTTGTGTGAACGTAACAACGAACGGCCAATCGAAACGCAGAAAGGCTTTCTGCCCAATTGCAATGGCAAACATTGTTGTCCCTATACAATAAGGGATATTGTTTTCCAATAAATTGAGATTGCTTGGTCCTGCTCAGACCAGCGTACTTTTGGTTTCTGGATTTAGTAGTTTAGCAAGCAACATTGTATTAAAGGTTAAAATACCTCGCACGCAGATTTTTAAGTTCATCTTGTGCGAATGCAGTCGTCCAAGGTGACGGGCAGCCTATTGCCAGGAGCACGGTGGATGTCGAGACAAGTCTGGTTATTTTGCTATGTTGAAAGAATAAACAAAAGGATGGAAAAATACCGTTTAGCAGTGTGTTTGCATCGCGCTGGATTATCAGGCAGACAGGTCTTGATGAATTTAACGTATTCTGACAAAGAAAACAAGAATGGTGTAGCTACAGTGATCAGTACGTTCAATGACTGCTGTCTCGGTCAACCAAATTAAAATTCCGAACGTTCTGGTTATTTTTGACGAATCCTTCTTAAGTGAAATCTACCAGGTAACATGTGACGACACTAAAGCAGCAGACAATAACCTGTAATTTTTATCAGTGTATGATTGACAGTCTCATAGGTGGTCGAATGTTTCTTGGCGTTGAGGACGCTGCAATGAATTAAAGGTTGTTGAAAGTCAGACGGTTAACGGCTGTCCGATACGTTGCCATTTGCAACAGCGAAGTGGCGGCTGAGCAGAGGGTGAGCGATCGTGATAGTGAAAAATGGAAGCAGTTCAACGCAGTTTGCCTAGCACGAATGCGGTTCGCAATACATCCCTACCAGTTGTGCGGCATTTATCGGGAACGATAAAGAAAGAAATGCCATGTTTGTCTACCAATACTTCGAATAGTGACAGATCTTGTGCAATTGACTTTTTATCGCAGAAGGCGATCGGAAGTCCCTCATCGCTGTAAATGCCGTTCGGAAAGTCGACTTCTTAAATTTCTTTCATGGCAGCCTTCTCCGGTTGTCAGAGTCATATCATCTGTTTTATCAATATTCTTCTACATTTGACTCAGTTTTGGGTTGTATTCAGAAAAGATTCACTAGCCCTTCGTAGAAAATCTAAGACCGGATTAAAACACTTGCTCAAGTTGAGGGCAATACCGCCGGTAGACCAGCATACCGTTTGAGCCACTCAGGTTGCAATGGGGGGGAAATCGTCTGGTGATGCTTGTTAAAGTGGCAGCATGTATGCACGCAAATAATTTATCCTTACCTTGTATCGCTGAACCGTTTTTCATGTGTACTTTTAGCTCTGCTTACGCTTTGAACGCAAACGTTGTACTCGGTCGTATCCGCGTGAATATTTGACTTCGGAGTTTGCGCATTCGGTAAACTCTATGTCGCGATTTGTTGGTCCTATCTGCTCATTAACTGTTTTGCCCCTTAATACCTCAATAGTAATAACCTCGCCTGTACCACCATTTCTGCTAGAATTCGACCGTACAGTCAGACGAGAATTTGGTGAAGGCTCGCCCCATTACAGATGCGATTATTCTAGAGGCAGCATATGGATAGAAGTTGCAAGTAAACTGAGGATTGCTCAACGAATCACTAGACTTTGGGATTACCAGTATTCGCATACACACCAACCCCGGGCAGTTGAACGCTATACTCCGTAGGGAAAAATGAGGACTGCCTACTCTAGACAATATTTTACCAGAATTATACCAACCTCTTTATATACGGAAGTTGATTTGTCTTCCAGATAATGGAAGCTGGCGTTGGATGAAGAATCTAGCTACCTAACTGTGTTTGGCATTTCTTTTGCGCGTTTTCGGTGAGTCCGTTTATCTTCCAAACTGAGGGTACCCAGCGAAGTTTCTCAGAAACATCTGATTCAGACGTTCGGAAAACCAGAAAGAACGGCTTGCAGACGACGTGCTGATATACGGAGGATCAAATACAGAACGTGACGGGAACCTGCAAATTTTTCTGCAGTGGTGCGTTTCGTTAAGAATAGCGTTGCCACGGAGTAAGACAATTTTTCGGGCGACAGAAATGATGTTTTACGGTCACCTTCTCACATCTGTGGAGCTGATGATCGTTTCACACAGAGCAACCTATGATGTGGCGCCACGCGCGAGTGAAAAGACAGTTTTGCGTCTCACCGACATAATCAACTACCTGATTCAACTATTCCAAATTCGGCTGACATAATGCACTCACTTTGGCAACTTCCACATAAAGGAGTCGTATGCATGTAGGGGTGGCGCTCAGCACTCAGCATTTGACAAGGTAAAAAGGTCAATTTAAATATCTCCGGTGCTGACATTTTACTATCCTGCGCTTCCTCCCGCAATCCAATGTGACGGCAGTGTGTCAGGCCTTGGGTCTTTCTTACTACAACAAAGGAGACCGACTGACTAAAAAAGCCGGATTTTCTCGACTGCAAAACAACACTACGGAAATCCAAAATGAAATGTTGACGGTATTTTTCGCTTTGGAACACTTCAACACCTACACATTCGAGAGAAGGCCGACATACACGGGCGACAAACCACTGAGTACCATATTTTGACGTCTACAACGAACAATGATCAAACTACGAAATATGACTGTGAGTTAGTTTACCTATCTGGTTGCCAACTTCGCGTCGAGGATACTCTCTCTCTCTTGACTATATACCCCTTGTTGCGAAGGATGATTTTGATTTCCACGCAATCTCTTCAATGAATTATGGAATGGTGCCTGTGGACAGAGGGGTGGGCCAACAAGACGCGAAGGAAACGGATCGTGTATGTGAAAAGCCAGTTCGTGTGATACAAAATGGCTGGCTATATGCCGAAAGAACCTATCCGAAGAAGTGGTAGTATTTTTTGATCAGTCTGTTTGAGAAGGGAGTATAATCAATAAGGAAAAGAGAATAATCAACCCGAAGGGTTCGCAGCGGAAGCTCGTTAAACAAAACCATGTGAGGTAGGCTGGGGAAAAAGCTGCATTCGGAGAGCAAAGGAAATTCGTTATTGACCTGGCATGCTCAATAAAATAAAAGATTACGTAACCAAGTGTGAGATTTGTAGAAGGTACGACCCAGGTCAAGTAAATGGAGATGATTCTGTTGAGGGAACTTCCAGAAAGATCTCGGCAACTGGTTGCAGCCAGTATACCTACACACAACAACAGTTCGTGGTCACGGAATTTTGAAGCTGATTGACGCAGAAGTACCACCGAAAGTACGGTCGCCAACATACTGTGTCCTCAATTTGCTTGCTGTGGCACACTAAAAATATTATTCTCCGATAATAGACGCAAATTATGTGCGTGGACTTCAAGAATTGGTTTTAGAGGAATAAAGCTCCGAATAGGCTCTCAGTATGTGGTTTTTTGGTAAACTGGTAGATGAAGGTTCAGCGAGGCAGTCAGAAAGCAAAATTATTTCTCGGCTAATCATTTTGGAAGAATCAATAATGATCATACAATTTTGAACACATTGTAGGCTAACCTGGGGAACGGTATACAGTCGTGTAGGATCGAGCGAACCGACGATAACCGGTTGAGAATAATACAGCGAGTAGACAAAGCGTATATTGTTGACTTGCGAAGTCAACGCGAGGATAAACGGATACAAATACGAAACGATAACGGAGCGGAGTGACAAGCGTGCGCGGGGAACTTGTCGGTATCTCTACTCGTCCAAACAAAAGTTTAAGTACA
>JTDE01000188.1:66868-79623 GCA_014338405.1 Paragonimus skrjabini miyazakii | reverse complement strand
GAAGACAAGCCTCCGAGAGCGACAGTAAATAACCACTGATTACCGCGCTCCAGCGTCAATGACAGACGATGATCAAGCTACGATGTGATCGCAAGCTAGTCTATCAACGGGGGGTCGACTACACATCGCCGATACCCGCTCGCAACTGCAAAGTCTGTGCTGCGACCAACGAATCTAAGCTAAAGATCAGCACTCCGCTGGACAACAGAATGGTACCAATGAACAGAAGGATGTAGCTACGGGAAGCGACGGAAAAAGATCACGTACTGCGAAGAATGGCTCGTGTGACAGAAGAAGACTGGCCGCGTGCCAGAAAGAATCTACCCAAGGAACTGGTTGTAAGTTTCAAGGGCCATGATCAGTTTGTTCAAGAAGATGATGTAATCCATAAAGAAAACAGGACAGTCATCCTGAAAGGTTCACAGCAAAAAGGTTATGGGAGAAATTCATCTTGCCTATTTTGAAGTTGATCAGCTGTGTTTGAAAGCAAAGGAAATGTACTATTAGACAAGCAAGTTTTTTTATGATAAAAGCCATACGGTAGCAGGCTCGACTTAATTCAGTTAAACTGTAAACTTCCGGAAAAGCCGTAGGATTTAGTCGCGACCTATATACTCACGTAGAGCGGCGAATAGTATCTGATTATGGTGGACAACTTCCCGAGTTATTTTGAAACTAACTGTTGAAGCAGTACCAATGAAAGTGCAATGGTCAACAAACTTTATACTAGTTTTGCTCATTAGGGCATACCGGAGGTATTTTCTTTGACAGTGTACCTCATTTTGTTTGCACAGAATTCAAGATGGTTGAAATTACCTGGGAGTTTGAGGATCGAGCGAGCCGCCGGTATAATAGTCAATCAAACGGGAAGACCAAGCGTTCACGCATGGTGTCGACTAGATCATCACTTAAACAATGTAATCTAGTGGATTTGTTTGCAGATCAAAATGTAGTATTTAGCAAGGATTAGCCTCGGAAGTTATGATTGTTTTTTAACGTGGTTGTAGGTGTGGGTGAAGCAGATATAAACTTGCTTTCAACAACTAAGAGGACAGTGGTTTCCCAACCATCTATCATATGTACCGTTGTTACACCAGGTTCAGTGAGCGGTTGACTTGTAGAGACACCCTTGGTTTGCCATGTGTTCCGACTATTTTGATATTCACTTTGATTGTTGACATCATTGACATTGCTTGATTGCATTTCTGCATTCTGTCGTTTGTCCGTCCGTTCAGGGTCAAAACAATAACTTCCGGTCGCTTGCTAGCTGGTTCGTCTTGTTCTATTCCGCTAATCAGATTGCAGCCGTGCGGTCAAACGCCTGTTCACGCCGCTCTCCGATGCCCCCTGTAACGTGGTTTGTTCTGACGCCCTGACTACCATCTATGGGCGTTTCATTCGATTCGCTATGTCTGACCGCCATGTATGATAGACCCATTTGATTTGCTTTGCGTCTTGTCGACCATGTATGGTAGTCCTTTCGTCCTAGAAATTTAGAGCTTCTGTGGCCTTACTTTGATTCGTTCTTCCAATGAGTGGTGTTTCCGTGTCTTTTGTCTTTCTTGGTCAAGCGACTGAGTGCGTAACAAAAGGGACGGCCCAATGCTGGTTTTGAGATGGCCTTCTCCATACCTGCGTTTGTTTGATCCACATTGACTACGAGTTCCTTGTCATATTTTCGTAGGGCTAAGAGTGTCAAACGGAAGATAGTGATAGCGAGCACAACAAAGATGATGGAGACTGGGTGTAACTTTAGAGTTACATCCCAGTGGTTAATAGACACAGAAATATTAAAATAACATGTAAAGTAGCCTTTTCCCGAAGCAGATTTGGATAGAGAAGTCAAAAACATCAACGCGCACGAAAAATGACCTGACAAATTACTCTGCATATTAACAAGTGCATACTACTGAACAGGAGATCATGAGGCGGGAAACATGGGTCAGCTGTAAAACTTAAACATACAAGGGAAACTTACGACGGTGCCATTCGCTAATCAGTCAGGTCGTTGTACTCCGGGCGTATGACGTCTTAGAGTTCGTATCTGCTTACATAACAAAATAGATTCCAGTCTCACCTCTAAAACCCTAGATACTTTCGTTTGCCAGGTCTTGTATCATTTACTGACGTTCACCTAGTTGCCATGTCGACTACTCTGGCATGACGGAGCGGTAGCTGAAGCTTCGGATCTAATACCACATCCTATCATAAGTGAGGAAGCTTGTGGCCCAAATACAAGTTAACAGTCTTGTGTACCCACAACAACAGATGTACTGACTACCGGCTACAGCGATCGTTCTTGATCTACTGGAGTGTTCTCACCAGGTGGACATCACACAGGCATTCACAAGTGTTTGCACAATTGATAGATCTCGGCGGTTGCAATATGCTGAGGCACTGATCATGATACATTGGTGTCCACTTGTATGTCTGTAGAAAAACTCGTTTGTCAGCTTAACACTGTCAGGATAACAGTGCTACTGACTGATCAGTGAGTGGCTCCATCGTATTTTTCTCTTGTGTGTTCAATCTCACATTTGATTCCTGCTTTCTGTTTTATCATCTGCTGTTTTGTATTACGTAATTTACAACACGTAGAGAAATTTGCCAGGCCGTAATTCGTGCGCATTAAGGTTTTCGACTGTTCTACCAAGATAACAATAACGTTTATATAGAAAATGCGCCAACAAAACAATCAAAACCACACAAAACAACCCGAGTCAAACTTAGGTAGCGCTTGATTGGCCCTGGTCACTGTGATCTGTCACAGCAGTTGGTGAAGGTGTGGCCTCGGCGTCACGTCAAGCACGGCCTTCCATGAGATGAAGTGACACGGCTTAGTAACAAGATCACAGAAATGTAAATCAGTAGGTGAGTTAGAATTTTTGTAGAACAGCTCCTCACAAACCTTGTAATAAAATATGTGCAGATTCCCTACGCCAACCCGAAATCCCAAGAATTGTTTTTAATTGTACTCCCTGTTGTCACATCCTCTATATAGACGTACTGAAACTAAACGGTTGCTCGCCACTTAGCTGCGTGATGCTCTATGATATGTACATGTTGATTGTAGAGGTTTTCGAAACTCATCATTCGCAACTCCATCAAGACCTTAGCTGCCTAAACGGCGTCACTAAGCTCCATTATCCATGCATACTGCTCAAAAAATTGTGCGTCATCTGGTGTCTTTGCTAGCGTGCTGCCGACGGCCTGGACGATCTTTATCGAATGCTGGTAGTTTTCTGCCCCAAAAGTCTTTATGGCTTGTGCTTCTCTCAGGACGTCCCTACTTGTTCATCACACGCTGAACAATCCACAGGACTGTAGAATAATCAAAGTCATAGGTATGAATGTGCACTGCACTAAGTCGGTTAAAGTTATATTAAACAATGGCTGTAGGTCCGCTTAAAGGATTTTGTTGAGCAAGTCACAAATGATGTCTGTTGTTAGCCTGTGTGTGGAAAACTTGGTGCTGATGAATCCAGTTTTTGCGGGCGCCAAGGTGCCACTGAATAGGCACCATAAATATATTGTTTATAATCGCCGTATTAGGGCAATATCAGGTGCCACAAAGTACTTGCTTCAATGCTTTCGGATTCTGCTACAAAGACACATCTGCATACCAAATTTATTAGCTTATTTATGGCTACTTGTGAGTAGTCGGGAACTTGGTTCGTTTTGGGTTGAATATCATTCACATTTCATCGCAGCTTCCGCGTTCAGATAGAATTTCCATCCAAACTCTTTTGAAAAGAAGCACTAGACTCAAGTTTCTCTCTTGCTGCAGCTCGTCAGCAATGCATGTTCTTGCCACGGCTGTGGTTAGAACTCTAACCACGCTTTCATGAGTTAAACTTGCTGATCATTGTGCCATTGACCTCGCATTACGTACGGCCGAATTATCACATTTGAACCATCAGTCATCTTCGCCTGTGAGCATTGGTCACACTGCTCGATCATCTTCACAAGACACACAGTCACTGTTTGTTAATTTTAATCGATAACCCTACAATTTGGACTTCTGAGACAGGTCGAAATTTGCGATCTTAATAAACCTTATAGATTTCAACAAGAGCGATACTTGGGTCTAGTGATTCTTTTCGACAGGAGTTGGCCGGAAAGTATATCTGAGTGCGAAGACTGCGATCAAACGTGAGTGATGATCTAACTGAAATTTATTTATAGTTTTATTCGCACATCTTCATTGGAAATCTTCTAACTAAATTGTTACTTTGTGTATCTTTGCCCAGTATGAAGATGGTTTGCAGTCAACTGTCAATTGAAATTTGAGGTAACAGTTCGTTTGAATATCATACGACTAACGGTCGGTTATTGCACTGCCAATACTCAGTGAGGCCGTCGGAGAGAAATATATAGACGTGAAATCGTACCGTTTTGGGGGGGGGGGTTGAGGTTACAGATATTTCAGTGGATCTAATGCTCAAAATCAAAATCAATATCCTGGATTTTAGGCTTCCGTTACATGATACACATACCTGTACATTGATGATACCAACATGGCAGGGCTTCGAATTAAAATATTTATAGTTTCATCTAGACACCCCTGTAAGAAATCTAGTGATCAAGTAGTTGTTTTGTATCTCTTTGCCTAACATTAATTTGGGTGTCCGCGAACGTACGGCTGATACTTGAGCAATGAATGTATGATCCCATTATTGGTAAGTACGGTGACCCAGCAATATGTGATTGATGGCCGGTTTTTGCATCGGGAGTAAGAACAGAACCATTCGTGAGAAATCACGAGGACGAATTATTTGGCAGGGAGTTGGACGTGAGAAAACTTCAAGCACAACCGCCAACGAGGACAAAATTCAACGAAAGCTCCAGTCGACTTTTCAAATTCAAACAAGCGTTAGACTGGTTGGGTTACCTTCTCAACGGCAATGACTAAAACACTGTTATTCTAGGGAATTTAGCCTACAGTGTTGAAGATGATGCGGATTCATTATTCAGCCACGATTTAGGGTGTAATGCCCAAACCAACATAGCCATTTTTATATTAGTGATTTGTAGTAAATTGGCTTTCAAAAAGTAATGTGAACAGTTACGGTGGTACTAGTAAGCCAACTCTCACATCGCAGAGAGTTTAGGATTTTGAGGAAATCGAAGGTGATTTCACTACATCTCTCGGTTTAGTAAGATCTTATTAAACTTGCAAATTTACTTAGTTCGGAAAAAAAACCTCATCAAAAATGGTTCTATTTGTGTTTGGTCTGAAAGTAGCGACATACTTGTGTTGTGAGCCAAGAACGCGGATGGCACAAGAGTTGTTTATTCGAGAAAACAACACGGGTTAAGCGTTTAAGCAGGACCGCAAACAAAGCCACTGATTTCCATACGGTACTCGGCCCAGACCGTCTTGGTTGTCACAGACGCCAATGCTCAGTTCCTTTACGTAGCGAGGACCATTTTGGGCGATGGAGCACTTCGATGTTTCTTCCTGCATTTTTCCTGCGGTTACTTCGATGTCAAAATATATACGTTGATCCTACTACTGAATAGCAATCGTGCAGGGTAGTATATTACGATCGCTCATCCTCACTACACTCCTCTTCCCGCAAAGATTGTTCCAGCTGCAACAAAAGACTTTCCGGTTCTTTTCATTCTCTCGACAATCTGCGTAATGGCCTTGGGGACGTCGATACTCCTGGTATGCATTCTCTTCTGCCCGGGGTGTTATACCATTCACCAAGCTGGCTTCCGTGCATTCGGTGTTGTTTCTTCTCATTCTTAATCAAATACACTGGGCCACGGTGGTCCACTACCACATAAGGTCCCACCCATTTCACCACAAACTTCCTAGATCCGGGTCCTGTTGCGCCTGGACTCCGCCAGTCTCTGTATTTAACCTTCGAACCAATTTCAAACACAGCATTTCGACCCGACAACTTTACCGTTGACTGCTCCTTAGAAACTTCTTGTGCGTTCGTCAAATTTTGGTTGGCCACTCTCCGAGCTTCTGCTAATTCACGCATTCTCATCCGCCGGTCTCCCCATAAACCAATCTCTTGATCGGCCGGCAGGCGTGGCACGCGCCCGTAGATTAGCTCCAACGGCGATTTCTTCGTTGTTCCTTGAGATGAACAGCAGTGGGCCAATAGAATCAATGATAACGTCTCCTCCCAGCTCCCTCGTTTCGCCGCCAACCATTCCTTGATTGTGCGATTGCTTCGTTTCGTCAGTCCATTCGATTGAGGATGGTGTAGCATTGTGCTAATTTTCTTGATTCCCAAGCATTCTAAACAGTTCCGAAATTCTTCACCTTCGAAGCAAGGACCTTGGTCAGTCAATATGCTTCGCGGTACTCCATGATCTTCATCGATGTGTTCCACTACCGCTCTGCACACAGTGGTTGCACGCTGATTGAGTATAGCGGCTGCTTCGATTTCAAAGTATATGTTCCGGTCCTGCTACTGAATAGCAGTTGTGTGAGTAGTATATTACGATCGCCCATCCTCACTACACTGGTATGTTGAGTGTATTAATATGACACATGTAATAAATGAACTGAATTATGCACAGAGTTGGTTAGCATTTTGTCGTGAGTCAAAAATACAAAATTACATCATTATGGTTTTTATGAGCCCTTACTCATCTGACTTGTGGACTATCTGACTGAACGTAGACTCAACGTCACGGTGAATGGACAGCTGTCATAGTGGTTTCTAGCCAACAACGCCATTCCACAAAGATCAATTTATGGCCACTGTTATTCATACTTTTCGTTCTGGAACTACCCAATGTATTCAAATCGCCCATCATGCTTTATGCTGATGATATAGAGCTTTGGCAAATTCCAAAGTATCCGGAAGATGTAGTGACCTTACAAGACAATTTGAACTGCCCGGTCCGTGGAGAATAACTTGCTGTTCAATGTAAACGGGTGTAAAGTCAAACAAGTTCGCCATCAAACTTGTACCAACTATTATCTAGGCGACAAAAAAGCTTCTCATGTCAGCATACGATAGAGACCTGGAAACCATGAGAGCAGACAGCTTGGGTTTGTCTACAATTTGTGCTGCCATCGTTAAAGCGTAATAAACAACCCTGGACCTCTTAGAAAGAATTTGTAGAACTTTCTACTCTGTTCGTTCGTATAATCCACCCAAACCTAAAAACGAACATACAGGCTTGTCGCCCTTATATTAAGAAAGATTTGTCACTTATTGGCAGTATGGAGAGGCCTGTCACTGGAAGAATTATAGGGCTCAAGAAAATCCCCTACCCGGAAAGACGAGCAGAATTAGATCAGTTCTCAATTAATTACAAACATCTTACGGGAGACATTATTCTCACCTACAAAATATTCCACACTCCGGTTCATCCACTGATGTATCTTTTCCTATGAAATAAACGGAAACTTTATGGAAATCAATCAAGGAAACTGAGTCATAGAACAGGCAGTTTGTTTTGTAGACAAGACTGCTTCATAGTTGAGAACTGTTCACGCTGGAACGCACTACTCAACTCTGTGATCACTGCTGAATCAATTGAGAGTTTCACAATATTAGTCAGTCGGCAAGTAGGTGACAGACAACCGGCACTACCGGTTTCCTAATCGTTATATTAGCTCAATCTCACAGGTCATTGACTGCTCATGTTTGACTGAATGTTGTTTCACTGTGTTTCGGTGTTCCTTGTTTCAATGATTGCAGGCATCAGCTCCATTGAATTTATCCTTCATTTAGTTCGGTTCACTTCCTCTTTATACTTACAAATCGTCCAACACAATTTTTCACCGACCAGCACACAGACAAGAAATCACAATCAAGGATCTTTCTTTCTCCTGTAACAATCTGTGAACCTATTAGCATGTCGGCTGAAAAACGCTACAAATGAAAACGGTTCTCTCACCTACCTGCTTGTTTAACATTCCTTGAGTATCTTGGCTGTTTCAAGCTTCCCCAAATATCTACACTTTTACGAGTTGGATATGCTGTGCTGTTTTCTCGGTGATTTTAAAGTAACCGGATTAGCAGACATTCACATTCAGATCGTCGATTACACACTATAGTGTCCCGTTTTACTACTCGGTGTGATTCCGTAGTTACTTTCCTAATATCGACACATGACATAAAGTATCCTAGTTATTACTTAGACATCGTCAACTCATTGATTTCGACGCAACTTTTGTCATTATTCACATGAGTACTGATTAACCAGTCCGTTGAGATTAAGTAAAATCATGTGAAGAAGAATTTACATGTCTCTCACGAGGCTGCTATTGAGCCTTTACACAGTCATGTTTTCAGCAAAGAAAACAAACTTTAAAACAGCGATTTGGTCAGGTTGATAATCGATTGATGTGCAAGTGTTTTGGTTGAATAAAGAGATAACAAGAAAGTTATAGGTGCGAATACGCGTATATACTGGTTTGTTATTGGGCCTATTAAAAGATGTAGTTGCATCACTTTTTTAACCATAACCTTCATGTTTTGAACTACCGAAAAACACTTAATACACTAAGACAACAAACAGATAGCCAGATTACCAATTCAAGGATCCGGAAAAATATTTGAAAATCTTTTAGCAGATGTCCATAAAAATTCGTTAGAGACCAATGAAACCAAACAGGTGGGTGTACGTACCTTCTCAAAAAGGGAAAGGAAACTAAATAGCCACGGGTAGTAGTCGGGGATTTCGTTAACATGGTTGCCTCAGGGCACAGGAAGGCCCGCAGGAAGAACCTGCGACAACCATCTTCTTTAAGCACTACAGGAATGTTTATAGAATGTTTATGTGGTCAAGGCCCAGTTAGACCTAAACATTATCTGCCTCGAATCGAATGAGAAAAGGAACTTGAAATAATGGAAAAACCGATAAAGGTTAGGAATGTACTGAAAGTCACCCAAACAGTCTACATGGTTCTTAGTTTAATTCGTAATAAATTTCGACAATTGATGTTGTTATGTGAGCTATTCGTGGTGAGGATGTGTTTACCATTTAACATCCGTTGAATTCAAAGCTTTTGGTGTGCGATGAGTTATTTCAAGAGTTTGTGGAAAATGAATTGCTCACCACAACAAGAAAAATGGCCACGACAGAACTACGCTGTAATCCATTGGGTCACGCTTGTGTAGAAGATTGGTAGGAATAATGTTAGTTACTTCATTTCTGCACCTTTGGGCGTCAGTATTGGGTGTGTCTCAAAACTGACTGTAGAGCTGATGTGAATGTGAGTAAGTAAATTATGCTACTCGCGAGTAGTAGGACTTCTCTACTAAATCTGTTACTGAAGAAATGTATGGAATAGGAGGTTAGCACAGTTAATACTGGTAAATATATGTAGTACGCAAGACTTATGGTACAGTTACATTGGTCAAGACTGGATAAGGGTATACTTTAGTTGATTCGGTTTATCCACCAAACAATCTCTGTATCACTCGTTTTATTGGCTCACAACAGCTGTCTGCAACTCAACCTCCTTTGTACTCGCTTTTGAGCAATTGTCTATCTAAACGTCGAGATTTTTGTAGATCTTTAGAAATAATCAGTCCTGAAGACATTCTGTGCCGTCAATAGTAGAAATGTAAGTCGGTTAAGTTAGTACCCAAATCGCTTGCAATAAAAGCCAGACACTCATGACATGCGACATATGAAACTGAAGCAGCCTCCAGTGGTAAGTATAATCCTTTTTCGATCTGACGAAGTGAGGAACAGAAAGCAATCCAAAGCTTAAGCGTAATATTTGGCATCTTAGTCAACATTCAATGTACCCGGTTAAGACACAGTACAAAGAAATTAAACAATTATCACACGACTAACGAGCGTTTATCCTAAGTATTTTGATCATTGTGTAGCCCAGTCTTTCGAATAGCATGCCAGTAATTTTTACGTATATAACTCTTATTCAGCTTACTTTCTCTCTCACATCACTGAAGCAGACAAATCGTCAGTTACCAATTCAGTACACTTGATTTCAATTCAAAAGCAAAAGAAAATTTGTATGCTCTCATTTCAACAAAATGAATTTAATCGTTTGTTATATTTCATAAAGTGTTGTTTGGTGTCCGGTGATTACTTATTATACATTCATGAAGTCTCATGGCTGACTTAAGCTCAGAAACATATCCTGGTGGATTATTTGTATTGCCCTGACAAGTGTGTTTGTCGGCCTCTTTATGTCGCCATCACACAATGTTCTTCGTACAACTCGATAAAGTACACCACATATGTCGCTGATGCGTTCAGATGTGTCTATCAAAAAGACGGAAAACTTCCCCTCGTTCCAGTGCGACCAACGTCCCTCATTTCCACGTAAAGTGAGCACGGCCTTCGCAAAATAAAATGCTAATCATATAGTGTTTGGTTGTATGGCGATGAATAGATCACCAGATCAGTTACGAGTCACTGAGTTTCGAACGACGATGTACTTTCGGTTACAAACTTACCTGCGACCCACACAGCCGACTAAGTTTGGACTGGTTCTTCCGCCTGCGGCGGTATAACCAACTGGATCAAACGAATAATTTTTGGGGGTCACATTTTCAACATTCCATCGAACAATCAGTCATATTTTCGTGTTAGAAGCCGACTTTTCAGTGTGACTTGCACAGACCTAATGTGCTTATGTGTAAAAAAGGACATTTCAGACGATAACCGCTGAAGTCTACTTGAAGAGACGGGATGACCGTATACCTTTACTGTGGGACGTACTTTTCCCTTTCTCTAGCGTAGGGTAATCAGTTTACCAGCGTATTTTTGTTGCCACATGATGAAGAAGTAGGTCGTTGGAATCGCTACGAACGATGACCAAACATGCCGGCTACCAATTGTCCTCCAAAATGTAAACAGTATATCTATTCAACTTTGACCCAATTAAAACTGATTTCAATAAGAATGAAGGACGCCGATATGCAAAAAAAACACAATGTGGGCATTTTTGAGTGCTGAACGCCTCACATTGAAATATTACATCTACCCAAAGCAGACCGTGGTCAATGCAGTAAGGCTGAATATAGTTTCATATTTTCGCTGTTAAATTTCACATCACCTCTTTGCGGCAATATATGCTGTGCAGAGTCTCTGTTAGGAATTAGAGCCGAGTTTGAAGTCACCTCTTAAAGTGCTTCAACCGGGAGGACTAGGTGAACTGCTAGTGACTGAATTAATATCATAAGACGGTAAAAACTCAATAGTTACTAGTTAAAATTCACCACTACGTCTTTAAAGTGTCTGACAGCAGCTGAACCAACCCTGTTTAATTGCAATCGGTATAGAAGCTGGACCTCAGTTACTAGAGTAAAGTGGTCAATAAGTCAGTCGATTAGAAAACACATAGCCTCATTGATCGGAGAACCCAGATAACACATGTATCCTCGCGTTTAGTTCAACCAGTCAATGGAATATTGGCAGCGCACCCAATGTTATACATATTCTGACATTTGCTACAACCTGCTCACTATGAATCTTCGTAGAGTAGACTTTAATTCGTTGATTAGCCTCTCATGACTAGCTGCTTAATCCATTGGAATTTTGCCAACACTCACCTTAACAAACTCGCAAGCTTAACATACACTACTGATTTGGTGCAAAACTAGGCAAAGGACACCAAGTGAATAGAGTACAGCAGAGCTATAGTATTATCACTGGAATGTGGACAAATCACAATGGAACAAACAACGACGCAGTTGATTATACCTCATGGGCTACTTCAACATCCATAGGGCCAGTCGACTGTAACCATTTTTAACGCTTAGTTTTCCGCTTCATCTAACCCATGACATTAAAATCAAGACTACTAATGCAGTGGAGTTGAGCTACCATAACATACTACTCATATAACTGCTATTCAGTAGTAGGACCGGAGCATATATTTTGACAAAGTGCAGGAAGGAAAATCAGAGTGCAGTATCACCCATAGGAGTCCCTGCAACTTAATGGAACTGAGCATTGACGTCTGCGGCAGCCGAGACGGTTTGAGGCCAAATACCGCGTGCAAATGAGTGGTTTTGTTTCAATGCTTAACCCCTTGCGCCATCCGCGTTCTCGGATCACAACACGAATGCAGTATTATCCACTGACATAACCCACCGGGATTTTAACATAACGCCTATAATAATAACGTATCTAATCGGACTTAGTTTCAGTGGTATAGTGGATGGATAGTTATCAGTCTGTTTCTTTACCAAGAGCAGCGTCCCACAAGAGTCATTCTTAGGTCCTCCATTGTTCACACCACTTTTTATTAAATTACCGAGTATTATCAGATAATCAGTACTACTGTAAGTTGACGGCACAGAAATGCAGTGGATTGTAGTGCATCAGAAGGATGGACCGACTCTAACTGTCATCATCCGCAGCCTACGGAAAATAACTTGACGCCCAACGTGATTAAACGTTAAAACTTGCAAATTCGTCATCAAAGTGATCGTAATCATCATTTGGTAACAACAAACTTGCAGTCTCTGTATGCAACTCGGATACAGGGACTCCAATAACAGGTAATTTGTGTTTGTCCATAATGTATGCGGCTATTGTGGAACCTGTGAAAACAATACCAAACCTTTATTAAGTAATTCCTTGGTTAAGCCACAACGAGTTAAAAACCAAAAGAGTTATCGGTTTCGCAACGTTTCGACCCTCTCGGAGAGCCTTTATCAAGCGATTGATAAAGGGTCTCCGAGAGGGTCGAAACGTTGCGAAACCGATAACTCTCTTGGTTTTTAACTCGTTGTGGCTTAACCAAGGAATTACTTAATAAATTCCTTACTACTTATGTCAATCAGTAAGTA
>JTDE01000188.1:52442-62858 GCA_014338405.1 Paragonimus skrjabini miyazakii | reverse complement strand
TTCCGTAACCACAAAGAGCGGTTATTAACAGAAGCCTTGCTGATCGCTAATACACCGCAGGCAGTGAATCGATCAGATGGTTTGGAGTTGTCAGTCGTTTGGCGCGATTTACTGGGTGAACAATAGTGACACCACGTAGGAGACGTTTGTGACATGTCTGTCACCCACCCCTATCCCAGACAGTCTATACGCACGTGGATTAAAAATGCATGCAAATCTACACGCACGCACGCACGCACACACACACACAAGCGCACATTAACTCTTTATGCTTACTCGCACCTTAGGATCATGTGGTGACCTCTAGTGAACCGTGAACCCTTACATCCTACTGGTAGCCTGTCTACACACCGCAGGTGAAACACACAAACATGTGCCAGTTGTTGACTGCCTAATCTGAAGCTTGTACATTGTACATTTTCTGATTTAAATCGCTTGATAAAGGCTCTCCGAGAGGGTCGAAACATTGCGAAACCGATAACTCTTTTGGTTTTTAACTCGTTGTGGCTTAACCAAGGAATTACTCAATAATGTCACATGTTCTCGACAGATAATCCTTGGTGAATTCCCGTTTCTCCTCTCGATGGGTGTACTACGAAAGGAAGCGAAACAACGTTACTACTGCATTTAATATCACAGTCTGTGTGGTAGTGGAGTGTATCTTGAATTCGCCGAAGTGTTTCACAGTATGAGGTTTATGATCGCTAACTGCGATCATAGGAGCAATGTCACCCGAGTCTGTAGTAGTGTACTTTGACTTTGGTTGGTGAACTCAAGGGACAGTATTCGGAGCATCACGTCGTGGCTGTCCAGGTAATAATCTGAACAGTGTTAGTGATGAATTTGCTGGAATTTGTATTTTGAGGAACAGTGTAGTCAATTTTCATGTATAGACTAAAGAATAAGCGATTTTAAATCATGTTAAAGCATATCTACATACTGCTTACCCTGTATACCTCATAGTTGTCTTTTTGCGAACAAACTACGACAATAAACGCCAGATCAACCGAGCTAATCATAATATTTCTAATGTACGATTGGTTAGCTGAGACTTAAGTGGTCAACAAACACACACTGATTTCCTTATTGTTTAGTTGCGAATCAGCTATGCTGGGCCAGATTTAGATGCATAGAGAGTACCGGATGCCGAAAAATAGTCATTCGGAACAACTGTCATTCCATGTATCACCTGTATCCAACTACCTATGTTACCTCGTCTGTGTCAGCTATGTCGATCGATCAGTCTTATGCTATAAAGTCTGGGGCCACCAACTTCACAGTATTTCTTAATTGGGAGAAACACCTATGTATTGAACCAGGTTATAATGCATATTGAAGGGGCTTTTGCAATGCACGTTAGAGCTATTTCACACATGTACTATTTTGAAGACATCTGCAACGCAACAAAGTGGGCTGGAATTGTTCCAGGGGCTTACTACCGACCTAAATACTCCTGTTAGCACACATGATTGTATCGATTGATTCAGTATGTTCATTTAAATGTTTTTACGAATATTCGAGGAAAACCAAGTTGCGGAACAAGTTTTCGATAAAACGTCCAAAACTAGGAAGTACATACAAAAAATGTGTTTAATCAACTCGTAAGTTAGCCTCAGCAGTTGATGTGAATTTATCACAAGCCACATCTGATTTGATTACTTGTTACTGTCAACATACTCACCCCTAGATAATACCGACTCAACCGCTTCTCTCAGAGGATTTTCGGCAACGCGAAAGCTGGATCTCATGGTCAAGCTGGAATGGGAATCGCAATGAGTTCCAGAGCAGAACAGCGTTTGCTCAACTGGATCACAGCGAATAGTCGCTTGTGCACTGTCAGATTCAATACATTGGCTAAAGCCTGTCAACGTAAGTCAAAAAGGCCTTGTGTTTTCAGTATATCGGCGTACGCTCCAACGGATGGCTGTCTGGATGCTACCAACGATGCGTTCTACGACGCCCTCGTTGACTTTCCGAGGCAGACTAAACATTCTATCATAATTATACAGGAGGGTGATTTGAACGCTCAGCTTTATCGTCTTTCTGCAGAAGAGAAGCGGCTAAGAAGTGTTTGGTGTCCGGATACAACGCATTGACAATGGCGATTGACTACTGCAGCTGTGTACACTCCACAGTCTGTATATTTCAAGCACCGCATTTCAACACAGAAAGAGTGTTGAAACTGGTCCAACAGATTAATACCCAGTCTGTAGACGCTATCAAAAACCGGTCGGTAATGAAATACAAGGAATCAACGCGTTGACCCTCGTGTATTTGTATCGTTCCTGGTAAATAGAGAAAACACGTCAATCTAGCAGGGCACGGAGCGAGTTGTGTTTGTAGCCCCGGGACGGATATTACAGAAGGGATAGCTTGACTAAAACAAAAGTAGGTAAAAAAAACCAAGATCATTAAAAATGTACATGTGAATGCGACTATCAAAAATATCATTTATTATAGTCGCTACATAGCTCTCCCCTAGAAGGCTAGTAAGTATTACACAAGCGTTCGTTATTCCAGAGAGAGAGTGAAGAAAATATAGATATCACGTCTTTCTGGATTATCACAATCACAGGATGATACACACGATGAATAATGACATGGGACGGAGAATGCCAAAGTTCGGGGGAGGAACAGTCGAAAATGGCTGCTGCGCTGGAAGGATTTTTTTTATTCAGGTTATTTAGTCATCGGTGCGTTTCTTCTTCGTCGCAGCGGGCTTCCCAACCCTAAAAAGTCTTGAGAGAAAAGGGGGGTAGATTTGTCTAGTGCTATACGATAGGTAGCTAGGAGTTGTCTCTCCACGCACCACATTCGGATAATCTGGAAATGAGAAAACACCGTGAAGTACCCGCCCGACAGGCGGAAATGGATAACTCATCGTGCCAACGTATCCGGTCGACTAAATAATTTCACAGCCAACGACTTTATAGACCCTGCAATTTTGAATGTGACTGCCTTCGGTTTTTTACTTTCTTCTTCTTCGTCTTCTTAATCTTGTGCTCCTGTCTAAAGTTGACAGACTCAAGAAAGAAGAGGGTTAGCATACGAATAAATCTGGTCCAGAACAACGCCGTTTGGATTTCGGACCTGGTAATGCATCAGATAACTGCAAAGGCATGGAAGTCAACACAAACAATTTTTTTGTATGTATGCGTGCATGTGATAGTAAAAAACGTCATTTCCAAACATAAAAAACGTTAACATACTCCGTAAAACGTACAGGCTCGCGAAACTCCCCACCAAGACGATTGTGCTTAGAGGTAGAGTGAGCAGGGTTTGCGTTTGCGGGAGTTGCAGGGGGTTCCCGGGACGGAATGCTTTTTGCTGGCAGTACAGGACGAGGCGTATCCTGTGAAGTGTCTCAGAGGATTCTTCCCTCTGGCGATGTCAGAGGTACGGGTTGGATTTTGAGAGAGCTCTTTTGACGAAGATGGTCGATCTCAAAGTCAGTGGCTTGCGCGGCAACCATGGTTGCTAAATCGATGTCATTGTCAGCCGATGTGTTGAGGTTATAGACGCATGAACCAGCATCCGTGACAATTTTTTCGGCATTTGAGACATACTGTATATCATTCGTAAACTGAGAGATATAGTCCGGGCGTCTAACTTCTCTTGGGGGATGCTTGCCGGATGAAGCCTTTAAATAATAGATTAGCCATTTGTGATCAATGTAAACCGTAAAGTTCTGCCTTCTACCGAAAGCCGGAAGTGGCGAATGTCTAAATCGATGGCCAGTAACTCCCTACCAAATGTGCTGTAGCGGGATTCCACGGGTTGTAAGCGCCTGGAGAAGAAAGCTAAATGTTGACACTGCTTACCAACGAATTGTTGTAACACAGCACCAACACCTGTGTCAGAAGCGTCGGTAACGATTGACAGTGGTGCTTTCGGGTTGGAATGAGCAAGGACAGTTAGGTCGGCTACCGCATCCTTGAGCTCAACGAACGTAATGCGTGCCGCCTCGGTGACCTGGAATTTGCGTTCGCCTACACGGAGAAGATTAGTCATTGGCTGCATTATATGTGCACAACGAGGTATGAAAAGTCGGTAGTAGTTGATCAGACCACTGAAACGCCGAAGTTTCTTAAAGGAAGTTGTTTCGGGTATGTTCCGAAGAATCTGCTCAGTTGCGGCAAAACTGGATTTCCATCACGTCGATAAACCTCATAAACATGCATCGCTCGTTTCCATTTGGTTCAAAAGCTGATGACGATCGTCGAGGACTTAGACGTAAGCTGACCGAAAGCTTGCGCAAAGACCGTGAGCACCACTTGGTTGAACAGTCAAAAGAGATAGAAAGAGCCTTTTTACCTGGGAGTAGCAGAAGAGTGTTTTACCTGATCCGTGGTTGTACTGGCCATCGAGTCGGTGTAAGTGAGATCGTATTAGAAAAAGATGGTTCACTTATCACTGGTCAGTCACGTCAACTTGACAGGTGGGCTGAATATTTGGAGGAACAGTTCATCTGACTTCAACCAGATCTTGTGAACGGCTAGACTCAAATGGTTAGTTATTGCGTTCCAGACGGCCCTCCGTCGGAAGCCGAAGTGGTTCTGGAGCTCAAGTTACTGAAACGTAATTGGGCTCCTGGACCAGAACGTCCTCTCTCCTACTCTTTTCAAGGATGGTGGCAAGAGGTTGATATCAGAACTGACGAAATTGCTCCAGACGATTTGGGAGACTGAAGAGGTGCCTCGTGATTGTTGCCAATCGAAAGTAATTCTTGTTTTAAAAAAGGGGGTCCGAAGTCTCTGTGACAACCACAGAGGCATCACTTTGGTATCTGTTGCGTCCAAATTAGTCACTTGCTCAATTTTACATCGACTCACTGACATCAGAGAAGGTCAGACACACGAAGATCAGACAGGAATCCCGTCCGGTCGAAGGAGCGTTGATCACATCTTTACCCTGCGACGAATCTTGGAACAACGGCTGTTTGCGATTAGGTTCCTCTTAATGTTTTCTGGAACCGTCTTCTTGGGAAAGAATTTCCATGGAAATACCTGACTCTGTTGAGATCACTGTATGCTCACTCTGCAAGCATGGTGAGAGTTTATGGGGAATTGTCTCGGGCGTTCATCTTTTCTAGTGGTGTTCACCAAGGGTGTCCAATTTGCCCTTCTTGTTCAATTATGTCATGGACGACATTCTGGAAAGTGCGCTATGGGAGTCCAGTAAACTTGGTGTTGAGCTTCCTCCTGGCGCTCGGTAATCGATTTGAAATACGCGGAAAATTTCTTATTAGCCGCTCTGCCGAAGACATGCAGACAATACTGAACAAGGTGAGTGATCTGGCTGGCTCGTATGGAATGCGCTTCGCAGCTTCAAACTGCAAAGTGCGGTTTCAAGACTGAGGCAATCTCACTCCTACTTCTTCATTTCATGTAATCCGCCCGAGACTGTGGCCAATTTCATAAACTTGGGTAGCACTATCTTGTCAGCTTGTAAGGTTGTTGATGAGACATCAGTGAGGATAGCAAAAGCATGAGTTGACCTTTCCAATCTGGGTCATCTGTGGAGTCAAAAAGACGTTCGGTTATCGCCAAAAGGAGGGGTATATGATGCTTGTGTCCTGTTTCACTTTATGGCTCGGAAGCACGTCCTGTTCGCAACAAAGATATAAAGAGAGTTGTCTCTGCCAAATAGCCCACATTAAGTGAACTGTTCGCGTGAGCAATTTGGCCGTTCGCCTGAGCGCATTCCGGAGCGCATGTGATGCGCTGTCCATTGGACAACTAATCATGCTGCACAACCTGCGATGGCTGGATCACACATCCCGCATGCCAACTGATGGTTTATGATACCCGGCATTATATACTGAGGCCACGAACAGTTGTGTGAAAGCATGTGGTGATCAAGCAACAACGTGGTCACGAAATATGATGACTTTGACTGTTTCACTGAGCAAAATAAGCAGATGTCGCCCGCTTGGCTGGGATTCCCGTGACCGGTCAAATCGCCGGTTAGAAACGTTATCCGAGATGGCAGCGTGCCACAGTCTCTAGTTCTTCTGCCTACTCGTCTTCTACTCATCTCTAACCTTTTCAGCAATGTTTTCTTCCTCTAGGATATTCTGTTCGGGCTCATGGCTGTTACGATGACGATGATGATGCCAAAATATTAGATGAATGCACAGAAGCCTATTAACAAGAAATCAGTTTGAGATGCTAAAAATCCAGCGCTGTCGTGATGACCTGACAAAAGTGCCCTTGGAAAGAAAAACTTGTACAAAAAGCCACGCACCTTATCCGATCATACCAAACTTACTGGTAGTAGGGTTATAAGAATATAGTTGTCGCAAATGAGGACAGGACAGTTAACACCCTGAAACCTTTTAGTTATAAAGGTTTAATCAAGCAAGTTATATTAGACCATCTCAAACGCACAGCTTTCGTGAGTCCACGTCTACACATAGAAACCCGAATATCCACAATGTAAAACGCGCAATAGAGAGAATCTCGAAATATGCAACTTACTTTACCATACTTTCGCGTAAAGGGTGGTTGGGGTTTTGAATCAATCCCGTTAACAACTTTGCGTTTATATAAAGTCAAGTGACAGTAGGTAAAGTTATTCATCAAGAACATAACGAGAGCAAGGCGATTGGATAGGCCACAAACACGACCTCGCTGTAGTTATGCTCAGGAAGCAGGTAGGTTTTGGAAAATGGTAACATCGCTAGGCTTTTGTCGGAAAGAATTCGTGAACACTACCTGGCATGGCTTCGTTCCAGAACAACAGAAAATAATAACTCTTCCACCCTGGCCCATCTGGTTGACTGTAGCCGACACACAGAAAAAAGGGCTTTCCGCATTGTGTACTGTGCCAAGACCAAAGAATATTGAAAGGTTAATTGGCACACCCTTTTTATAGCCGAGGTGGTCACTCTGATTTATGTGTCCAAGACTAGATGGGTTAGACTTTAGGATTACCGTGGCCAAGCATCTGCACGTAGCCCACGCGACAATTATATCCCATCCCTCAAACTCACCCCAATTAGCACTAACTTTCTAAAACCTGCCTCGTTTGTGAATTCGTGTTTGCGTTTTAATATTTTTGATTAATGAATTTTTAATTTAATTATTTGATATATAAATGTACCAGCCTAAGATGGGAATTTGTCGAAAACAGTTTTGTTCACCGCGAGGCTGGTGTTCACGACTTCTAAGGGAATTTCCCATTATTTACTATTGTAGCCCATGCGGTATGTTCAAGTCTGCCGAGACTGTGAAGGATGCAACCGTCTAGGGCAAATACACGCGCTTATTTGGCATAACTTTGTCATTTGCTGTCTCGAACTAAAGCCACATTTACATCATTTAGTATTCTGAAGGGTCAGATGTTAGTATCTGTGTACTTGTAACATTATTGCTGCACTGTGTGCTTAATAGCTAATTCAACGTTAGTGTTGGATAAATACATGTGGCTATCACAGTGAACGGACATATATTTCAGCACTCTAGTATGTCCACTCTGGTTGTTGGATCCCAACTGTTTGCAATAAAATTATCTCCCTGAAATCCAACAAATCAATCGGATCTGATGACCCTTCACAGATTCTTTTTAAGATGTCTGCAGAAGTTTTATGCAAACTTCTAGCTGAGTTATTCACTCACTGTTTCAGATAACGCGAAATTGCTTAATGCTGGAGGATGGCATGAATAACACAAGTTCTTACAAAAGAAAGTACTAAATTTTATTCGATCTCATATCTGTAGCATTGAGAATTTTCAAAAAAACTCATTCTTACTTGAATGGAAGCTCAGGTGAACATCACGGATTCTGGTCAGTTTTCTTACTGTCGCTCGCGCTCAGCCTTGAATGTTGTGACTTACGCAGTTCATTCCATTCGATCATTCCTTGATGGAAAATGAAGAACCAGCCGTATAAGTTTCTTAAACTACGGCGTTGCCTTTGGAATTGTTGATGGAGAGACGCTATTTCAAGTTATCAAACATTCTGGAATACAAAATTCAACTGTCTAGCTTTTACGCAATTAGTTCTCAAATTAAAAACAGTTTACTCAGTTCCGTGAACAATCCTCACCGCCACTCATCACTAGCTCTGGTGTTCTACAGGGCTCAACTTTCGCCTTTTTCACTTTACTTCACCCATGCCAGTGAACAGTCACTTATTTGCACTCAAATATACAGCCAACATAACGTTTTTGTCATCAAACACCCAACTAGATTTTCCTCTTTTGTCCTGTCTGGTAGACTGTCAGATTTATCATGTTGGTCATAGTTATGCAGTCTTTTATTTAACAAATGCAAATGCTTTGACTCTTTGTTTTCACTCGTGAAAAGGGATCAACATAACAAACATTTGATGCATATTCCTTTGTGTAAATTATGCGTTTTCCCAATACTACTTTCGGTTAAATATCAGGGAATTATACTGAACACCAATATGACATATTCACTTCATGTTATTAATTTCCACCAAAGCTCAAAAGCTTGCTTAACTTCTGTCTCAATTTCTCACAACTTGGTTAGAACGTGGGCATTGTTCACCTGCTATTTTATCTGGTTCGTTGTCAAAGAACTGTAATTTTTACCAAACCACCAAAACACCCAACCTGTTGGGATGGCACTCCCCGTAAACAGTTTGATGATTATATTGCTTCTCATAGGTTTACGATGTACGAACAATAGTAAAAACCTTATATAACACAACCCGCCTCCTATATTCAGATACCTCTAAGCGTACTACATCACCCTTCACTAGTTCCCCGTACATACCTTTATTTACACTTACCCGGTCTTACTATCCTTCTGTTGTTCTGTATTTAGCTCAAGCATTACATAAAATCAGCCCTCTCATTCGTAAATTGATCTCGAAACTAAATCATTAGTTGGTTCACAACTAATACCGAGTGCGGTCGTTTTCCTTAACCCTGCTTCGAGTCTTATGGTTATACTAATTATTTTGTAGAAGTACACTTAACTACTTGCTGACTACGTGCGTTTGCGAAAAAACAACTGAAAATTCACCTTCTGCGGGCACATAAAGCACATTGTTGACATGAATTGACGTACTCGGCCACATTCTCAAAGTGCTTACTGGTGGCATGGGTATTTTACGAATATGCTGCACCGTTCTAGAATAATGGATTTGGAGTACCCATCCGTTGTTCTGCCTGCATAATCTTCCGTTTAAAATTGTACATTGTTAACCACAGAAATTTTGGTACTAAGTGAATGAGCATTTCAAGCCTTTTCCAACAATGTCGCTATTCTTCGGGTCAGATATAAGGAGCCTTCTGAACTATCGGTTATTTCAGGTGCCAATTACGCATGCGGAAGCCTGTCCTCTACTCCTGTTAAATCGCTCCGCCAGGGTAAGCAGAACACGAGTCAGTAAACCACCAAATCGCTGTATGTACTGATTGTTTAGATGGTACACGTATGTATAGGATGAATAGTCAAAGGCAAACGATCACTAACCAGCTGGCGAATTGGCAAATGCCTGTGCATGTGATTGGCTAATGTACTGCGTACCTTAGGTAGCATGAGTTAACACGCGTGATTGTGTGTGTGTGTGTGTGTGTGTGTGTGTGCTACCTTGGCGTAGTGGTCAGGCTTGTGTACTGTTTTGATCCGGCGGACTGTGCTGACTACGACTTTGGTCGTTGCTGGTTCAACCATGTCAGATTGGCCAAAGGGTAGCAGCCAGACGAAACGCAGATGGGTTCGTTGTGTATGGTATCAGTGTGTTGTTTTTTGGTTCGGCTTGATATTTTCTTTTTTGCCTAATCTGATTCTGTGTATGTGCGATCGGAAAGTCTGTGCAATCTTATCTCTGTGTGAATGTGCCGAATGTGTTGCGTTGTGACTGTCGAGCCTGTTCTGGATGGTTGATGCTGATGCGTACGTGTGCGTATGTGTCACCAGCTGCCTTGCGGTACAGGCTTTTGAGCCAAAGGCTTTGGTTGAGGGCACTAATCGCCCTCCTGTCTAGGTCCGGGCGTCCTGGCAGTATCCTAAGCCCACAAAACCCATGACGATACAACATAAACCAAATACCATACTGCATCGGCCGTCGCACAGGAAAAACCAGGTCGCCCTATCTGCTGCACATGGCAGGGTGGATAGGCGAAAATATGTTACTGCCAATCACACCCTCATACTGTCCAACCAATATTAATCCCCGAGCAGATAATGCTCACTCAAGTTTCAGTAGCCCGAAGAGCAACCTTAAACAGGTCCGGGGACGCAAGACGTTCTGTGTTGGAGAATGGAATGTGCGCACGCTGCTGGATCGATGCAGCTCTAGCGGACGGCCAGAACGGCGCACTGCGCTGGTCGCGATGGGACTGCGTCGCTATGGGATCGATGTAGCAGCCTTGAGCGAGACGAGGCTTGCGGACCATGGTAAGTTACGGGAAGCAGGTGCCGGTTACACCTTCTACTG
>JTDE01000188.1:32167-43114 GCA_014338405.1 Paragonimus skrjabini miyazakii | reverse complement strand
ATTACACTACAAGTTTCCTAATCGCAATACTAGCCCAGTCCCGCAGATAAGCAAACCAGCATACCTGGGGACCGTTGTTTAAGTGTATTTCAAGGTTCTGTGCTAGTATCATTGCACACCAGTAGCTTCATTGAAGTATCCTTTTATTTGTTTTCGTCCATTTTAGTTTTACATCTGTGAACCGTCCAACACGATTTTTACCCGATAAACACTGAGACACGGACGCCCGTGCAAGAATATTTCACTCTGCTGTGGCAGCCTATGAACATACTATCAAAATGCAGATAGCGTAACGGTGGGATCCGGTTGAAATCACCACTTTATTATGTTCTCATGAGATAATTCTACAACGAGTAGCTTGCACTGTCCGTAAAAGATACCCATTTTTAGTTCTGTCACGATAACGGTATCTGCCATCATTAGAGACCTACAGATTGTCTACGAAAACATCGGTAAAGCGCAAGAATTCATTACATTCACATCCGAGGCTGAATCGAGCAATGCATTTCCCTTCATCAATCTAAATTTAGTCAGACCAGCTGATTATCTGCGTTGTGTATGTCAACGTGAAGCAGACAACACGCCAATTTTAATAAATGCTCACCGTTCAGACAAAGGCAGAATCCAGTTCGTTGTCTCCGTGATAGACCAAGAAACATTCGCTCGAACCGTGTCACTGATAATGAATCGAAAGTCCTTTCCAAAATGCTTCAAGCAAACGACTATTCGAATTGGCCAAGTACAAAATCGACCGTTAAAGTAGTATAACAATAAGTAACAACCGTGCAGTACAAGCCAGTTTTAACTTGTCAGGTAATTTAGACCCAGAGTTATTCATATGCCGCTTGTGGATTGTGTTTCGAGGGGTGGATTCATTTGCTATGATTTGTTTACAATCCACTAACTTTTCACTTATACTGTGTAGTTGAGGGACAAATTATCTGACCATGACTAAAGTATTCTGGCTTACTCAATTACCTGTTGTATAACAGAAGGGTTAGACATATGAGGAGGTAAGAAGTCAGAAGAATGAGAGCGAACCGAACTGGAATTTGATTGACGAAAACATCATTGACACTTATCTGACAGATATGCTGACTTGGTTAACCGACGCACCCTTGTCTTCTGTGCCTGGCATCCACCGCATATCTGTCCGAGATCCCCGCCGGTGCAACCAACTCTGACTGACGCCGCGTGACATCAAGCGAACAGTCAATCCTGTGCCCTCGTATGGTTGTATCACAATGCACCGATTATGTGTCTGTTCGACTGGATCAGCTGCCGATCCCTGTCACGTCCTCAATTAATGCGTCACGGACGGTTCGTTGTTTTATGAATCCGACGGTCCGTCTAATTCATCACCGTTTCATCCTGAACAGACCTATGCATGCCACTGCAATCGGATACGATCCGATCCAGGACACTCCTTTCAGCTAGATGAGCTAGGTGAGCGGGTAGACTTCTTATTCACTCGCATTATTCAGTCTATCAAGTACTCCATCACTGATAAACAGTCGAGAGCTTCCGGTAGATATATGCTGAACATCATCCACAATCGATCGCAGCTTCCACCTTAGCATAAAATTTTAAGCCAGCCCATTTCGAAAAACCAACAGACTGGAGTGTTCTTTTTATTACAGTTAATCCACAGCGTATTTCCTTATCAAGGCCATGATAAGAACTCCGGCTACAGTTTCCCGAAGCAACTGCGTTGATCATTTGACGTCACAGTAGGCACGACTGAGTTATCACATGGGTGCACTCAACCACACTCGTTAGTGAGTAATGCTGAGACTGTCTGATCGACTTTACGGGGGCCACAGTAATTGTCCTGTTAGCTCAAATCGATGATCCCGTGACTAGGACTTCCTTCTGTTATGCAAGAATAAACCATCTTGTCTAGCTTTAACAAAACCAAAACTCTAGTGTAGTGCGTCTTTTCTAAAGGAGCTTACTGAAAAGTCTATGGAAGTGCAAAAGCTGCAACCAATTATGAGTGATATTCAACTTACACTGAACAAGGGTCAGAACGACTGTAATGTTTGTGGAGCCTGGTTGTGGCCGACTAGTTCATTGCACATAGAGGTGTCAGAACGACTGATACTTGGTGGTGGTTGCATCGTCTGTTTGTGATTGTCTGGATTATAGTGCTTAGTGATAGGCTGCGCTCCGGCTTATCATATAGTGACAAGAAAATTCTGCGTAATACGTATCATACAAGTTAGGCATAGCGGCAAAGAAGAATGTTTGCTATGTCACTCAGTGAATCAGGGGTATGTAGCAGTGAGCCTGTGAAGATTCACGGAATGTTGCATGGTAACAGCACGGATGAACTACACTGCGTATGCTCTTCTTGTTTGCTTTATGTTCAAGTACCAGAAAACAGTGAGCGTGATAGTGTAGAACTTATCCATTGTCACGACTATTGAACCCACTTTACGACAAAAAGCTAGCACTTTCGCTTGTTATTGCTTTGCACATTTTTACCCGCTTATTCAAAATCGTTCAATCAAGTTTCGAGGTGGTATGGAACTGAAAACTCAAATGTACTTCATCGTTCGTGCTTCGACATTTTGTGCATGGTATCATATGTTGGTTATTTTGTGTTTGATTACAAAACTGTTTCACCATTCTGTCAAGGGAGTGTTTTGATTTGCCGTTGACCCTAAGGGCCGAGTATGCCAAGTTATCCGTAATACCTCAAAAAACTTAGAGCAGACCAAACTAGTTGCTATATTGGCCCCAGATATTATTCAGCACCATGGAGTGTAATTTTGACATTGCCGCCGACCACGTGCCCATCGGATAGATTACCAGTAGCAAACAGAGACTGACAGGTTGATGTAATTGCGAAAACATCTTGTGAACCATCCGCAATCAACATACAGAGACAATGAGGCTCTTGCGTCTGGACTGACGACCTATTCCTTTACTGTGTTTAATTTCCATGAGGGGTATTCCAAATACTTAGCTACGTTGGAATTGTACAAAGTATGTCTCTTTGCACAGTAATACGCAAATTTTGCGCATTAAAGCCCTATGTTTAGACGTACTCGACAGCTTCGTTAAAATTCGGATATAGGATATTCTCCCCTCACAAATTCACTGTGAATCCTTTTATCTCACTTAAGTGACGTGAAAAATTACTCCTCCCGCAACATACTAGCTACACTAAATGCAGACACTATATTTGGATTTGCTCTGACATTTATAGGTCACTAAGATTACGACTTGGGTAAGATGACAGTCCGAGGCAAGAGAGGAGCAGTGGGAGTGTCATCATCTATAACGTGGCCTGTCTTGACATAAATGACTGCGCGGCGAGCAGTATGAATGGTATACAACAATGGTTGTTCGCAGCAGCATGCACCGGAGTCTCTGAAGACCCGGTAACGCGTGTTACTAGACTTTCTCGTCCTACACACTTGACGTTCCCCTTGACACCGCCACTTTTTCAGGGGACGTTTCTGACGTAAAAGTGGTTGATTATACTTTGGAAATCTAGCTAATTGTTCGATTTAACCATAAAATTAACCAAGTCTCCGACTACTTGTCAGTAATCTAAAATATCGCCTAGCAGGTTTAATGAGATCGGAGATTTTCACCTGTCTTCGAAGTGCTAATCACGGGGTTATCGATTGGATTTAACAGGACAATTACTGTGTCACCTATCGAGACGATCGGGCAACCTGATATCACTGCTCACAAACGAAGGTGGCTGGGCGTTCAGATGTGATAATTCAATCGTGCCTAATGTGAGGTCAATGGCGCAATGGTCAACACGTTTGTCTCATGAAAGCTTGACCGGAGTTCTAGCCATGACCGTGGCAAGGATGTGCATTACTGACGAGCCCTAACGACAACAAAACTTGAGTCTAGTGTTTCTTCTGAAAAGAGGTTGGCTGGAAAGTTCTTCTGAATGCGAAGGCTATGATAAAACGTCAATGGTGTGCAGACTGAAATAACCCTGAAAGTGTCACGTTTGGTGTGGACCGTACTCGAAATAGTTAAGTCGTTCGACATACAATTAGCTGTACCTCTAATAGACAACCAACACCTGACAGTCATAAAAATCCCAGCTGTGACTCAGTGTTGAATTATAGAAACTTATCAGGAAAACTGTCACGTCACCGTTGTCTTAAGTGAAAACGACTACCGCATTTGACACTCTGTAAGTTGTTTACACGGACAGCTGGCCTTATGAACAGACTTGAAGAAAGATGTCACCTCCCTCAATTCTTTTAGATGACTTCATACTAATGCGGCTTTTTGACAAAAAAAACTGAAGAACGCACCAGAGAACAGAAGAGAGGTCACAGAGGAAGAAATATGTTTACCAGGAGTTCCTCCATTCCGTAACGATTCCCAGTATGGGAAAGGGGGCACTTGACTCAACCCTTTTAACTCACACAGAACTGCATGTGGTATTGTAGACTTAGCTGACGCACATTGGCCTGTCTGATTAGTGTAATTTAACATCCTTCACTGAGCACTGGCAAGTGGTTGAATAATGCTATTCGCTGATATTAAGTAAAATTTATAAACAGTTTCAGGTTCAGTCATAAACTAGTGCATAGCACTGTAGTTAGACATGTCAAAAGTAATCCCACAATACTACAATTACGCGACGGGGATAACGTCACCAGCTCCAATCTAAAGATAGCTGATGTTCTTAGGCTTCACTATGCTAGCATCCATGCTAACTGATAAAGATGCGCATCAGTCATTGCTATTAGTATTACTCCTTGGACCTTACGACCATGAATATCATAATACGTTTCCTGCCGTAAAAGCTAGAGAGGCTTCGTGAAAATAGGTCCCCTGCTCCTGATCTTATATCTTAAGTGATACTAAAAAGATTTACAGAAAGGTTAACAGGATCATGAAATGAGATGTCTACACGTAAAGCCTGTGCCGTATACCTCACTTCTAGGACAATTGCTCACATTGGATCTATCAACTACAGTTAAGTTGCGTTATATGTTGTCTCAAGTTTATGGACAGCATATTCGATGACCAATCAAATATTTCCATTATACTCTTGCGTAACTGTCTGATAATCAACATATAGGTCAAAAAACTTTTCATGTCACAACAACATACTTGCAACCATGGAGCAAAGCCAATGATGATGAAAAGTTAGTGGGGGTCATTTTACGGATTTTTTCAAAGCCTTCAACATAGCCAATCACTAACGTCCGTTTTGGTATTGGTATGTTCGCTGAGCTTGGCATGCAGGTAGCAAATGTTTCATCACCAAGCGAGGTAATATCATCAATGTGTAAGTGTTCTAGCGTATAGTTTTTGAGCTCAAAAACTATACGCTAGAACACTTACACATTGATGATATTACCTCGCTTGGTGATGAAACATTTGCTACCTACATGTCAAGCTCAGCGAACATACCAATATCAAGCCATCAACCCGAGCGACGAAAACCACCACCACTGTTCACAACTATCCGAAACAAACTCCTGTGTTTGTAACTTTACCTGTACGGTGTTGATGGTAATTTATTCTTGTGGCTCAGAGATTATCTGAATGATATATATTAAAATACGAGTAATGACGTACTGTCCAGCTGGTCCATTTCAACTTACGGTCCATTGTTGTTCTTATCTGCCCACATCTGGTGTGCTCCCAGGTGAAACTGTAAGATGACAACAATAAAAACGTGATGAATAGTGGACCGTTGTAGTGATGTAGTGGTGTTGGTAATTCCGACCGCTGCGTCAAAACTCACCGGCATCCACTCAAGTGCCAGCATATTTATCATCTAACTCACTTAGTAGTTGTTGTGACCTGATGCCGACAAACTGATCAGAGCACCTTACTGGTGGTTTGCCTAAAGCCAAATGCTACCTGTTTAATTGACAAAAACTTTTTTCTCGTTTTAAGTAATAGGTAGTTTCCAGTTTTGAGGAATGTAATGACTTTAAGGAGTCAGACTCTCCTTAAAATATTTTTCTGTCCGACTTTTTCTTGTTGACCATATAGGAATTTCTGAACAGGAAAATTGTTTGCGGTAAGTTAACATAGTTCATCCTCAACACTATATCAAGCGAGGGGTGAAACTAGTGTTAAGGAAAAAGCAATATACCTTTTCTGGTCTGCATGTTTCATAAATTTTGATGTTGGTGTGCCGATGGGAACGCATTAGGTTTTTCAAATATGGATGATGATAATCAGTAGCTAGGACTGAAGTGGTACCACAGCATCGAAGTAAGTTCCGTGAAAGGTTGGTTATTCAGATGCGACTAGGCAAAATATATGTCAAAGATTAATAGGAAAAAACAATGCTGAGATAAACAAACCTAATTAGTCGAATCTTCAACCGCCTATAGATGGCAATCTGAAAAACAATGAGGATGATTGTATTACTAATAAGTAGTTTGGCAGATTTGATGGTTTAGAAGAGGTTCGATTGCGAAAAATCTGGAATTTGGCTGAATTCGAACAAGCGACAGATACAACATACCAAAACGCGGCAAATGCTTTACCAGCTGAGCAACGAAACTACGCCGGATACTCATAAATGTTACATTCGGAACTAGTTACCCATCTAACCAACTGTCATATGGAATCCACCAAATCCTGTCCAAGCAGGATTTCTAGAACAGCTCACGCTGAAATCCACCAACGTCACCAATGAGCTTCTGGCGTGAGAATGGCTGTATTGAATAATCTGTCGATCTAGCAACTTTGACTCCATGAAATACCATGTTACTTGAGCGTGATGGTCAGTAAAGAAGGATGCGTTGATCTGGACGGCTGGCTGCTGAGTAAGGATCATAATCCTTCAGGTGTAGTCATGACAAACAGGATAAAGAGAAGCAGTCAGGCAAAAAATGGTTATGATTATAGGGTTTCGACCTGCACTACTGGCTGCATAGAAGTGCTTGGGTAGTAAGCATGGTATTATGAGCAAAAAAACGAATAGTTTTTCTAACCACAACATTGCGATTACCAGCAAACGAAAGAACCGGATTGTAAAACGCACCCTCAAACAAACAGCAGTTCGAACACCAATCGTTGATCCTGACTTCCGACGTATTAATCAGTAAAGATAAAAGGTTAGAATATTTCCTGGAAGCTAGCATGGCTTTGAATACATTTGTTGGGCTCTGCAGTAACGAGGATCAGATATCAGTACTTTGCTTGCTGTACTCTAGAGCTGAACAGCCTCTAGTTGACAAACGAGTCGGCTTTTTGAGCCCCTGGTTCCGGTTTGAGTCTTTCAACAAACATCTGTATCAGTCTTCCCAACAGTTCAGACTGTTGAACCAGCAGCTCCAAGGTAACCCTCTTGCAAGGCGTACACGACAGAGAGTATCCAAAGTTACTGTTGTTTTATCAGGCCTGCAAAAGGTTTCTTCCTCGTTTGCTCCTAATTTCCATGTCTACAAGCCGGTGAAACTGAGGCTGGTGAGGTCAGCAAGGCGCTCCGGCGACCACCCTCTCAAGTCTGGAAATGGATGTTTGCTGTCTCCAAAGCGTGTAGTTACTATCTTGACATTGTCGTCCATTTGAGTTTGTCCTATACGACGATGTGGATCAAGGACCCTGGCGACAGTGTAGCCGTGGTCAAGTTGGAGTGGCGGTCGCACTGAACTGTAGGACATGGTAAAGCTCGCTTGATTGGATAGTCAGTTGTGTGCTGTCAAGCTTAATAATTCGGTTCATGCCCGCTGACAGACCAGAAGGTTGTTTATTTTTCATTTCTGTACGTCAGCCTGTATACAACACTTCAGATGTTATCAAGGACATCTTTTACAATGCCCGATTTGATCTTCAAACACAGTCCAAACACTGGCTTTGTTGTACTTGCTGGTGTACTTGATTGTTATGCTAGGTGATATGTTCGACGTCCCGGCGCGTCTCACTGGCAGTGGCAATCGGCTGCTCCAACCATGTGCAACTTACAGGCTTCGTGTACGGAGTTGTGATTTTCAGCACAGAAGACGGTATGAATCATGAGGTTACCGCTCTGGGAAACTCAGGCATAGCTGCAAATTTATCATATCTCCGTTAGCTTTTGGTGACTCTACACCATTGTTCTGAGTTCTGAAACAACCACTGTGACTCAGACGGTGTCGCTGTTCATGCATGCTCTGTTTGATGTACAGGCACTGGCTGGTCGCAAACATGATCTATCATTTAGAAAGTGAACGATGAAGGTATATGAAGCGTCTATCACACAGCAGTGATAGTTAAACGGCTCAGGCGATGACAAAAGAGTAATCCAAACGAGCACTAGACAGAAATCTCAGTAACTGTCAAAACTCTTTATGCAGTGATTTGTTCCACAGCAGCACTACACGTCCAGAAGATATCTACCGGTTCGACAGAGCTTATGAAAAAACTTCGAACGAACACAGTGACTGCGATTGGGAGAAAGATAGCCGCGACTTGTAATACAGATTTACTACTTAGTGGAACTAATTAAAGGAATGGAAAGAGCATTTTTACAAGGGAGTAGACGAGTACTTTCTTCATTGACTCATGAATGTAGTGGCCTTCGACAAGGTATGCTAAAAGATGGCTCACGAATTTACGGAATGTCGCGGCGTCTTCTGAGATGACCTAAACATTCCGAGAAACAGTTCTAATGGCCCATACCAGTTAGTCCTATTGTGGATAATAAAGGATGATGCTTTGTTGGAAACCGCTGCGGCTTCGAAGCTTAAATTATTGGAACAAAATAAAGTTCTAGGCCCGAACCCTCTTCCTCCGGCACTTTTGGAGATGAGTAAAATTTGCCGTCGTTAATGTTAACATTCCTTCATTCCATGTGTGAAACTTAGAAGATATCCGCTGAGTGCTGTTTATCAAGAGTCAACCCCATCTTCAAAAAGGTGCCATGACACTTAATGACAACCATAGGGATATTAGCCATGTCTCTACCGCATTCTAAAGGCCCACGGATCTTACAAAATCTCATCGCGGCCTCTGAAAAAAAAGAGAAGGCCAAATACGAGAACCTCAATTAGGTTTCTGACTTGGTCTCGGGTGTATCGATCACATCCCCTTCTCACGACAAATACTGGACCATAGGAAGTATTTTTCTCAGCCAACGCCCGCGGCATTTTTGGAACGACGGACGGTTTTCAGTTCGGTTGCCTGACATTCTCCCTGGGAATGTATCCAGAGCAAAGGAGTCCCGGTGAAGTACAGCAACTTATTGAAGCCGTTGTACGTCTACTCTGAGTACAGAGTACGTATCTATGGACAGCCATCTCGACTAGTTTTAACTCCTGTTGGAGTTCGACGGGGTGTCCGATCTCCCTCTTTTTTCCAGTTATGTGGTGTACGGCAATCTGGAACGAACATTCGAAGTCTGAGTCTCTCGAAAAGGAGCCTATGGCAAACAATATGCTGGCTATGGTTTAGCATGCGGACTACGGCGCTCCACCCAGTACTTCTTCAGACAGCACACGGACCACGTTGAATCGGTTGAATGATACGGTCTGTCCGTAGAGTTCGCAACTTCAAAGTATTTTTACAAGTTTGGGCTGGTGTTGACTCCATTCCTGTTATTGCTGGTAGGCAGCTATCGATCGTTTCACCTACTTGCCTCACTCTTGCACGATTGCTGATGAGGTGTACATGAAAACATTGAAAGCATATATTGCATTTGCTAATTTTTATCTTTTGTAGCATCGCAGAGGTGTGTTTGTCGATTACAGATGGGGTTTATAAAGCGCATGTGCGCTCAGTCTTGCTCTGTGGCTAAGAGATGCGACCCATTCATTTGATAGATGCATCTAGACTGACCATATTTAACACCCACTGTATCTACCAGCTAGCATGTATCAAACGAGTTAACTGTGACTAACATGACGAGCAAATCTGTGAAATCTACATGACTGCGCCTGATAATGGGGGTCCTGAGGGCGCAAGGCGGTCAGGCGATGACGTGGTCACGGGCCATTAACCTCAAATTCCTTTCGAGCAAGGTTAGTAAACGACGTCTACCAGGTTGTGAATTACGTGATCATCCACACTGTTGATTGGAATGCGCTCCGACATAACAGTATGTTGGAAATCAGTTGTGAGTCTGTACCAGCAAGGTTGTTATATTTTCTCTCTACTTTCTTAAGCACTTGTACTTATTTATCATCCTGTTGCTTTGTAAACTGCTGTTAGAATCAACAGTATCCCGAACCGTAATATCCACGTTTGAGGATCAAAGTTGCTACTGCTGATGCCATCACGAATCAAAAGTGAATTTCGTGTTAAGATGGTAAACCTAAGATCACCAGTTTCAGATTGGCTGAGTTGTCAACACTACAAGTGGCTGTACGTAAGTGAATACCAGGTGCAGTTAGGATCGAAACGTTAGGAGTATCTTCCCTGGCTATTCCTGCGGGCGGTAAAGCACAACTCACGGGACATGTCACCACATGATTGTAACTACCCTCTGCTATTGGACACTGTGATAAGATCATTCGGACTTGAACACTGCCAACAATGTTGATATGCATGGTTTAAAAAAAGTAACAGAAAGGTTATTTTTCGAAATTGTGTCCGTTATGGTCTGAGGGTTGGGGTGGGATGTGCAAAGTATTAATAACTGTTACAACCGGCATTTTGTATGATGCGTTGTGTACCAAATATCCCGAAATCGGAGTAAAAAACGACTCGATAATAATACACACCGTATGTTGACTCATACAAAGGTGAAGACAACCCACTGAGCAGAGTTTATACAAAACTGAGATGGAACGCCATTAGATTATCCTCTACGTCGCATGTCTATGTATGCACTATCATGTCGAGAAACGTTCTCGTTTGGATGTGTGATTCACTGCAATTCGATCAGATTTCGAATGGCTCCACAATCAAAATCATTCAACTAATGAATTGCCGCAGGGAGAAATCGCTCTAAGATGAATTACCCATAGCAGGAACTCACTTATATATATATATATATATATATATATATAT
>JTDE01000188.1:4470-30308 GCA_014338405.1 Paragonimus skrjabini miyazakii | reverse complement strand
ATAATTGAATTTCAGACCTTTTAACAGAACGGCCTTTTCGTTGAGTGTCAACTGATGGTCTGATAGATTGTATATAGGTTCGGTGTTTTGTTTCTTGGGCATATATATATGAGTTATGGACTACATAAACCGATTAATGTGTCGGAACGAATGATCAGGAATGGGACATTAGAGAACCCAACAATCCAACACCATCCGCATGTAATGATTGCTGCTAAACTTGTTTCAATCATTCTGTTTATTCGTTTAACTACATAGTTAACCGTACTTTCACATATGATAACATTACTCTTTCGCTATTGCAATTGTTCTTTTCGCATTTCCGATCACGGATACTAATTCGTACGACACTAGTTTGCCAGTATCAAATAGGTCACCACAACCGGAGTCACGTGTTGACCCTGTGAAATATGGGTTCTCGTAATCTGGAATTTTTGAACGTAAACCGCCTGTCGTAGTAATGGGAATTGACTGAGCGTTTTATTGGGAATAACAAAAGAATAAGAGAAAAACAGATTTCTACCTGAATGTTAATGGAATAATTTGTGTTCTCCTACCTCCCCTATTTCCGTGACATATAAGATGCCAGATACGTTATTGTTAAACTTAGACAGCTTGTGAATTATGGGTTTGTTGAATGAGTGCAATTTCACACGATGCGCAGGGATGATCGATACACGCGGGATTGCAATTAAATATTAATCCGTAGTAGCGTGAATATCAGGTAGCGCACAACTACAGCGCAATGAAGAGAGTGAAAGTATACTTTGAATGGTTGTTATTAGGACTTGCGCGTAAGTTAACGTCGTAGGTCGAGGTCGTGTCATCTGATATCGTCCTTGAGCCTGTCTAGTTTCTTTGTTCTTGATTTGACCTAGATGTAAGTGTGTCCTGTCGCATGTCTCTGGCTGGGTCACACCAAGTTGAGGTTGAGCTGGCTGAGTGTTTAGATATGGCCGTGTGTGGAAATGAATTACGAGACCGGTGTCTGTTTCCGAGTGGGTGCAGCTGATGGCAGTCGGTATGACCTAGGACTAACTGTGAGAAATGCGTAACACGTGATGTGGCGAGTGAGAAGCTGGAGCAATGGCAGTAAATATGTCCCTACACTACGAACACAAGCAGCACGCTACGATTTTGGCAAATATTGATAGCCCTTACTCAAGGATCGTCTTGCTGTGAACATAATCTGCCAGCGCTTTAGCAAAGTTATTACATCTGCACGATCCTACAAATAAAACAGTGGGAGCTTCTCATGAGTGATTTCAGGATGAGAAAACTGCAATGAAGAAGAACCCGTGATCGTATACAACAGTAATGATTTGAAAATTCTCAACGTGGTAATGAAAAATACAGTGTAGCGAACAAGCTCGTCTTCAGCGATTCATCGTTAGGCTAAATATATCACACGTATACCACACATTTTACAGGGGAATCATTAGGGGACAAACGGGGAACGGGTGGTTAATGAGATCAGTCAAATCAATGTCAAACTGCAATCAAGTAGCCACTTGAACAATGAGTCTTGACAAACTAACAGGGTGGGTGGATTGCCCAGGCAGCTTTAAAGTCTGAACATAACGTTTCTGGGCACATAGTGGTGAGGTATACAGACGATTTCCAATAGCTTCTGCTGTGGACATAATCCTACGCCTCACTGCTCTCAACTGGGTAGCCTTTATTTTCATTGTTCATCGATAGAAGACAGGAGTCGCCAACTGTGTGAACCTCCTCACTGAGCGTCTCGATACCGGAATAAGTAGAATGTTAACTATCCTTCTTCTTCCAGCGCGTTACGACATGCACATCTAGGAGCCGGTTAAAGGTCAGATCATTGGGTGCTAGCACCACCTGCACTGGTAGCGCATTCCAGCTATTGACGGCCTGCTGAGACAGACGAAGTACAGAGTGAAGTCGCCCCGAACACTTCTTAGGAATCGTGAGAGGATGGCCCCCGAGTCCGTACTAATTTCGGAGGGGAAAGTCTGTTCTGAGTTTCTCGCTCATGTCACTTCGCAAAATGCGGCTTATCACAATAAGATCACCACAGAGTCGCCTGTAACTCTGGGGGTACGTGTTCAGATAGCCTAGCCACCGGTTATAGGAGAGGCCTCTACTTCCAACAACCTTATGCGTGACTGCCCTATGTACTCTTTTAATTTGAGATACCCCATTTTGTGTACAGAGGAACACTGCGGCGTAGCCGTACTCCAATGTCGAACGAACATGGGATGAGAAGAGTGAACAATAGGCCTCCCTGTACACCTTAGCACATGATCGACGGACAGCCCCAAGCACAATCCTAGCTTTAACACAAACCTGTATTGCGTAAGTCTGTTTTTTGAGGGTGTCTGACACCAACACCTCGAGGTCACGTTCGGTATTACACTGTGTTAACTAGTGACCTCCAACATTATATGCCTTGACATCCTTGATATATCCCAGGTGCATAAAGGAGCATTGTTGTGAGTTTAGAGGCAAGCTCCATTGAACTGTCTACGTTGAAATCATGTCCAAGTCCTGTTACAATATTTCTCTATCCTCATCTGAACAGACTGTCCTCCATACTTTCATATCATCAGCAAAGACGAAGGCAGGCGACTCCAACTGGTCCAACAGATCACTGATGAAAACCAGAAACAACAAGGGCCCGAGCACTGTCTGGGCAGGCAGCCATTAAGATTAGTGTTGGTTGACCTTGACAACGAATGGCCCACCATGGAGAAAGTCTGATATCCAATTCATAAGGAGCGAGGTGACAGGGTATCCTGGCAGCTTGGTGGGCAAACAATTATGTGGCACTCTATCGAAAGCCTTGCTGAAATCGAGAAACACCTCGTCCAGAGTCTTGCCGTCAGCTCTTGCTTCAACTCATCTCTCTGGCAAGCAGGAGGTTTGTCAAGCAAGACTGTCGTCTCCGGAATCCGTGCTGCCTCTCACTGAGGGTCGATAGTTGGTCGAGATGCATCTGAAGACGACGGGCTATCAGCCGCTCCATCACTTTGCTAAGCATGCAAGTTAAGCATACTGGTCGGTAGTTGACAGCTTGCAACCGTCCTCCTCCCTTGTACATAGGTGCAACCACTGTTCACTTTCATTTTGTTGGCAGCTTGCCTTCGTTCAGAGACCGCTGACACAGGTCCGTCAGTGGCACAGCTAATTACACCGCCAGCTCACATAGCAACAAAGGGTGGATGTTATCCGGGCCGAGAGATTTATTGACATCAATCAACCTTAGCTCGCATTCCACCTCATCAACGCTAAATAGCATTTCGACAAGGCATGGTACAGTTTCGTCGAGCAGGTTAGACTGCGCATTACCTCGACAGTAGACCGAAGCGTAATGCCGAGCCATTAGCTGAGGTTCGTTCAAGTCCTAAACAACCTCGTTTTTATGCTGATCCATCAGTGCCGGGATTTCCGCCTTGATTGTGGTTCGTCGACGAGTGTACGCCCAAAGCCTTTTGGGTGCTATTGTCGATTCCGCGACCAGTCTCTCTTCGTATTGCTGACACTTTCTTAGCTTCATGGTATTATATTTATTCTATGGTTTTCAGTATGCATCGTAGGAACCATGACCAGCCCAGTAGCTGATCTACTGCCTGTGCCTGAGAATGGCACACAATTCAACATCGAACCCCGGTGTCCCTTTAGATTGGGAACGACCACGAGACATCGGTGCGAATCGTTCAACGACAGCCGGCAGGTTATCTCTAATTCTGCACTAGTGGGCGTCAGCCGTGATCGTGTTGCCGCTCCAGTCGTAGATGTACGCAGCCTCCTCCATTCCTACGAAAGAAATTCTCCAGATATTTCGTCGAACCTGGGTGGGTGTTGCCCACAGTTCGCCTCTTGCCCATCATATGTCTCATAGCGCACAGTCACTCCTCTATACTGGGGGCAAAATATCATCGCGGTTGATGTCGGACTCTAGCGGCCTCCTGCCTGCAACCGCGTGGGAGCTCCCACGTACTGGTACAAGTACAGCTCGTCAACGAACAATCGAAGCAGTCTCTGAAAAACGGTCTGAAACAGTAGTGTATGCTTGTGTTCTCCAACTGATGTTAGGTGCGTTGAAGTCTCCCAATATCAGGCAGTGGTTAGTTGCACCGAAAATCCTTAGATAGCCTAACAGTTGAGGTGGAAACGATCCGGAGGAACGATATATAACATAGAGTGTAGTGGAGCTGTTCGGTAGTAACGTTACCTTGCACCACAGTCCCTCATAAATACCGTCACCGTCGGCTCTGGCCAGCACAAGAATAGCGGAATGTTACCGTGAATACGAAGCATCACTTCCCCTGCTTGCCAACCATTAACATCGGAGCGATCCGAGCGGAAGAGGGTGTATCCGGGGAGGGGGACTTCAATGTCCATCACTTCTGACAAACACGTCTCAGCAAGAGCCATGACTGCGGGGCTATTATTTCTAACCTATTCTTCTACCTCGTCCAGCTTGTTTAGGAGGCCCCGAATGTTTGAGTACACCACTCTCGTCCAACTAAACTTGCTTCTCTGTCCTTGGAATGGAAAGTGGCGGGGAGTGTTGCCAGAAACTCTGCCGCTCCTCCTCGCCCAAGAAGAACAGGGGGAACATAAGAGGTTTCCATCGGACTTGAGGCCTCCTCCGTTTGACTTGAAAATTCTGGACGAACAGGTCGGACTCCCCTTTATCTCTTCTACCATGCAGTTCCTTCACAGCTACATTCAGGCGCTCACGATTCTCTGGGGCCACGTCTCTCGCTATGCAGACGTCCACATAGGGCTCTTCTGATGACCATTGCTGGAGCAGGCGAGCTTCTGATGCAGTACCCAGAACAATTTTGATTGGGATCCGTGACATACTAACACCATCCGCCTTCCGGCCGAGGCGAAACGCTACGCGTACTGTAATTTTCGCAGTTAGATCTTCCTCTTCAACTATAAACACCTTAATTAGCAAGTCACGAAAAGCAGCAGTGTCGTGGTCCCGACTTAACCGAGACATTTGGATGGCAACCTCAGGGAGGTTGAATACTATCACAGACTGATCGCGTGATGGGTGTGCCTTCCTAGATCCTGATCAAGCTTCCTCCTTCCGAGTGTCTGCATGGGGGGGGGCTATGTATGGCCGCTTGGAGCATAGCTAACCTCCGCGACTTCGGGTCTGGTAGTGGATGTGATCATCTTCGGTTTAGTCTTCCGTTGGTCTCTAACTCCGGTTTTCTGCTTACTCGGTGCAGCTGGGTCCTCCAAGGCTTTCACACCCGTACGCACCTGGACCCTCACAACTACATCCTTCGGGACTCTCGCACCCATGTTCCCCGGGCCTTTCGCAACTACATCAGCGAATGTCGGTCCAGAAAGAGCTGGGGCACCCGCATACTGCATCAGTTTTGCGAACACCTCTGCAAGTGTGCTGTATAGCTTTTGACCCGACGAAGCACATGTAACATTCGCCTTGATTTTGGATAGTGACCGCTGAGGAGGACCCAATCTGACACCTACCGGGCAACACTTTAGGCAGTACAATTTCAGTTTGTCCGAACGACTCCTTTTAAAGTAATTGTATAGCTTAGCGATGACTAAAGCGCAAGTATGATTCAACTATCCGTCACATATGTCGCACTGTAAAGCCTGAGTCGATTTTCCGATGCTCTTTCCACATTTCAGGCACAGCAAAGGCTCCTCCAAAGAGACCAGCATCGCCTTCTGATAATCTTGGGATAAAATGAGCCACCTGTTAATCGAATACAGAAACTACCATATTTGATGGGGGAGTAAATACTGATTTACCTCTCCAAACTCGTTTTGTTCTGGAAATTGGGAAAAACTACACCAGGCAGGAAAATTCCGGCTGCCTTAACTCGGTAGATTAGGCGAAATGCGTCCGTGCGACAAAGTGATTCGAATTCACCAGGTGCGATAGCATGGCACTGCTGACAGATGTCCTTACTCCGCTGTTGAGCCAAACTGGGTGATGTTCATGGACCCGTTCAAACGAGCGTCTGGTCAGGCGTAACTGGTTCCACAATGAATGAGTATATACAAAACGAGGCTGCAGAAACAGGCACTTTATCTTCTAGGCGTGGGCACAAAACCGTTTTGGACGTAAAGTGAACACGTAACTTAGCTGCATAAAACGTTGTATTAACTGAACTTGTGAGCCTACACATGACAGTTTCGGCTGACGTATCGCCCTTGAATGGTTATCCCATATGTACAGTTTTCTTCAATTACTGGGTGTAGCTGGTCTCTTTCACTTCGCTGTTGTATGGCTCTTTCTATGAACCTTTCCGAGTAGTCATTGTGTATGGGTATTGTATGTACGAATGTTAGCAATGGTATCATCGGTGGAAGTTCTTGAGGGTCTGTCCGTCGAACAGCTAATTGTTTCTTTTCAGGGTAAATGACACAAAACTATTGAAATCGATGTACTGGCCATCCCAAATACCTACTCTGTGTATCGCGCGCTGAATTAAGCCATCATTGCGGCGACATAAACGCACGTCCAAAAATCGGCTATTCCTTTCGGTCCCCAGTGAAGATTGCAAACTTTGTGTGCGGAGTTGAATCCGGCCAAGATTTCGGTCGGACTTACGTTGTCATCGAGTATGCAAAGGATATCGTCAACTTACTTCTTATAAGAATTGCAACGGTACACTGCTAAACCCAGCTGTTCATTTCCCAATTTCACCACGAAAACATCCGCAATCAGTGGTCCTATCGGCTACCCCATTTCGACATCGTCCTTTCATCAACGAATTCCTTCGTTGAGCCTAAACTTTACTTTCAAGTGCACAGATAAAGTAACTGCTTAAGTTTGATCGATGGTATCTGAATATCTATGTTACTATCCTCGATATAGACACATAGACAAACAATGATCTCCTTTAGCTGGACGTTGGTAAATTAAAGACGTGACGTCGAGTGAGAACATTGATTGCCCAAGTAAAGTGACATCTTTGATTACACTCACATGATCAAAGGAGTCACGTAAGCTCTGCGTCGAAAGTTTCCGCCTCACGAGACCTAGTATTTGCGACAGTGAGCGAGCGGTAAGAAGAGTTTCACATGTCCAAAACTGGTCCTAGTGGCACCTCAATTTTGTGAATTTTAGTTAACTCGTACAGGCTGGGAATCATTACACTAACGGGACGAATTATGTCAAATGTAGCCGAATCAATAACTCCACTCTGTTTTAAACAACGTAGATATTTCAATACTGAAAATTGGTCTGATTTTCCAATATGTAAGTCATTTTAATTTAATCTGCTTTGTTAAGCAACACGATACCAGCATCTTTATCAGGCTTCGATATTAAAATGTTCCCATTTCTTCACAAGCTTTTTTAATGCTCGTGAGAAGTTACTGATAACAAGAAGTCACTAGCGTAGATTTCACTTGTTCCGCATCTAGCGTCGAAGTAGGATCGAGATTAGACAAGTGTGTGTACAAATTCTCGAACTACACTTTTAAACCCAATAGTAGTTTTATGCTGTGGACAGCACAACTTTGGGCCTAATGACAGTACTTCGAATAATAATTTGTCCAAATTCAAAGAAAAATCGTAGATTAATTGGAAACTCCGAGCAAGGCTTCGTTGGATCAATCTGTTTGAGTAGTATGTCCAACCTTTTTCAACCCGTTTCATTGCAGTCCGTGCAGAACGAGCTGCAAAATCAGACCGTTTCTAAATCGACCGCCAAGACGTAATACCTTTGCAAGATTACTTTTTAATTCACCGAGCAAACTGCGCGTGGTGTCCTGTTCATTAAGTGCTTGACGTTGCAATGAGGTCGCAGTTATCGTAATCCGATTTCTACGTAAAACACTCCAATAGTACTTCGGGTATTCACAACTGTCCATGCATTTATTAAGAAACCGAATAGTAGCTTTTGTTCAGCCAGTCTTGCGGTAAATTTAATGCACTTATTAGGTTCCCACAGCGCTGAACGTATTCCACCCAATCTACCGAGTTAAGGCCACCCAGTTGACGGCAGTAATAACTTAGCGAGTCACAAACGGTCACCCTAACGGAAATTCAAACAAGATACTTGACAGAACGTTAGCAAGTGTAGGTCAAACTTAACTGCAGAATAAAGTTTAAAGCATACTGATGGATTCACAGTGATAAACGCTCACTCGATTTACCGCTTTCGAAGCTATAAATATAGTAAACGTGGAACCATTGGCTGCTTTCAAACAGTATGTCACGGTTCTGCGTTACTGAAATTAAAATATTCTACTTCTCATCAACTGAATAAGACTCTTTTGTGTTGCCGGATGCATCCACAGTTTGCGTTAGACATATCGGTAACTGATTATGTATTAAAGAAGCCAAAAAATTCCTTCAATGTAGATGGAAAAAGTGTTGTATCTTAGATAATTTTGCTTCTGTCAACTGTCCCCGTCCGTTACTATTTCCGCTAATGGAATAACTCGCAATTATACTTCCGTATTTAATTCTTGTGGGCTTGGTTTAGCAGATGAAGCTGACATTTTCAAAACATCAATTCCCAACAATAGGCTGTGGTCCTTCTATCCTCGATTTGAAATCCCTAAAACTTAAAAAAATTTTGACCACATTAACCTTGAATTCAGACAAAGTTTAGTTCTTAGCTCCTCCACGGTCTCAGATGGCATGAGAATGAAACCAGTTTCTCGGACAGAAATAGAATCGTTGTTCCCATCGGTCTACGAAAGGTCTCGGATAGCCTTACTGATAAAGCAGTGTTGAAGCCTACAGAAGCATAAGCATGGGCCAGTGATCATAACCCATATGAAACGTGATGGTAAAACACCAAGGGTATGCGGTGGCTACCGAGTTACACTGAATAAGAGGTCACTGCAAATTGATTATAATGCTACAAAACCAGAATAGATTCTATAACAGTTTGTGGATTCAAAATACGTATTTACAAGTTCCACTTGTTTATTCATCCAGTAGCATAACAATCGTTAGTCTACTATTTGGTTTAGTTCATTGCAGATTTTTACTGTTTGGTTTAAATGTGGCTTCTAACATCTACAAGGACGTATTGAAAGCAACATCGTTAGTCTTAAAAGTGTTTCTGTTTACTAAGATTCCATTATAATTTATAGTTTCACAAAACCTATCTTCATCATAAGATAAGTAGAGTGCGTGTGGAATTTTTATTCATTTCGTTTTATCATCAGCCCAGAAATTACTCGTTTTGCAACACAAACTTTTACGTCTAAGTTACAGTATTGCTGGAACTGATTTTCGTAACCAGATCCTGGAATTTGCTAACGCCCTTACTTAAAACAGTTTCGAAAGATTGGGTTTTTTAACAGGCCCATTACAGTATTGCCAAAAATTTGTTCCGTTTTTTAAATATAAAATTATTGTTCCCTGTTCCGTTCAACAGTTTGTTCACGTAGACCAACAAACAATGAAACTATTGCCGAATTTTCTGGCTACAAATGCTGCACTGCGTTCATTTTCAAGAACGTTGCTATCTGTTGTGGTCATGGGCGCGCCGCTTGCAGGAATTGGTGCTATTTTATAACAAAATGGTCACCATGTTTTATGTAATTTTCGACATCACATTCCAAAATATAGTGGTTACGCCTAAGCTGGGAGAAATGCCTTGGCTGTCTATTTGGTTATGACTCTACTCCGCGGGTATACATTTCGTAGATAGTTCGCAGTCGTCTTGGATTACACGCCTATGAAATGTATCAATCGCTTAAGCAAATATCTCGATAAGTCTCCGCCGCTACGGTCCAATGACGGATTACTGTTTCTACATAAGACCTCGTAGATCGTTACTCAGAACACATTCGGCATGTGGGTTACCTTTCCAGGTATAAGTTAACAGATGAGACAACTGATGTTGTGAACCAGGAACGTGGATGGCGCAACCGTCGTCTATTCAGAAAACCAATGCATAGGTTACGCGCTTCAACTGCAGACAAAACTCATCTGCATACGGCATTGGTCTCAGAACGTCACGGGCACCAGTGCTCAGTTCATTAAGGTATCAAGAACTATTTCATGCCAAGCTGCACTCCAATTCTTCTTTTATTTTTCTCGCGGCTACTTCAGTGTTAAAATCCATGCTCCTGCCTCACTACGGAACAGCAGTGGCGTGAATAGCATAGTGCGATTGGTCGTCCTCACTACACTGAGTCTAATCATTTCTTAGCGTAACCAATGTCAAGTATGTGTGCTATAATTACCAGTGACATAAAACTATAAAACTATCTGCGTTCTGGTCACCATGAAATTGAAAAATCAAGCCAATTGCACTACCAGATATACAAGTTGTACCCATAAAGCGTAATTTACATCAGCAAACTGAACGCCCCTACTTTTCCCGCTAGGTTTCGCCACACTCATGTTGATTATTGCAAGCCACCTTTAAGTTACTATGGATTGATCAATATTGTTTTCTACCCAAGTTGATCAGAGTTTGGGTTAACTACTATACGCTGTGCAAATTTCGTAATTCACATCATTCGTAAGGTATGTATTCGCGGAGGTAAGCCGCAAACCTCGTTAATAGCAAACATACGGTGGGGCAGTGGCAAAAGGGCCTTGGTTTTTAGTCTTCTAGCCTAACGATGTTGCACAGTTTTGTTTGTACATAGAAGAGTGTGCTCCATTCTACTGATGCATTTTCATTTGCTGGGCTTGAATGTGAAGTGGACAATTTTCTAATGTAGTAACGAACCGTGTGTATTCAACGCTGGTCCATCGAATTTGTTCAACAATCAAAGCATTTAAACAAATATGAGATGGTTGTAGCTGATTATCGTCCCCCATAGGTCGCTAAGGTAATGTGCCGAATATTGCATGCGTTCTTGCTGGTTCAGTATGTAGCTGATATGTGAACCAAGTATTTCATAGCAGGTCTACTAATGACAAATCGCCATCTGTTTTGTTTGATATAAGGAAGTACAGGCGAACTTGAGCGAAGACTGCGAGGACAAATTTACCAGTAAGGAAATCCGAACGGTTAGGTTGTAAAGAACACCGAAGCCATGCCAAACTTGATACTCATTTAACTGGTGGTGGTTGTAACTGGAGAGGCCTTAGTAATTCTATGCAATGGGCCAAGTGCATACTGAACGGTACCGTTACAATTCATAATAATACAACTTCGCCATTGCAAGTGCTTTTCTATCTTATTAGTTTGAGATAATGAAAAATAAGCCGTGCAACATAATCTCCCTATTGTTGACTAAATCACTATATATCGCAGCTACGGAATAGGTTGATGTTAGTGAATAACTTCGTAATTGGTGTGGACGAAGAACGTTTCAAAATAACACTCCACTGACCTGCGCGCACGCGTTTACATGGGCCTGGTGAACCAGTAGGATACAACCTATCGAAGCACAGCCTGAGTAGATGTTAAAAACTTATGGTGCGTTCCCACGAAGCTGCTTCGGATGCTGACTCATAAACATGAAAACAGCCGACTGAACACAGAGTATGGAAGGCGTTGATTTAACGTCATAGATTATGCTCCATGTCGCATACTTCTGCAAGCACTATAACCGCTATCACCACTGTATCTAGTGGCTCAGGATTGTCCTGGCGGAAATGGATGAAACATCTACGAAGAATGCTAAATACTATAACGAATCACTGAAGATGAGCTTGTTCGTTACACAGTATTTTTCATGACGATAAACAAGATTGAAAGGCGGTAGAAACTTGGCAAAGTAAATGGATCACAGGCTAACATTAAATTAGTCGCCAGCTTTCAATCACGTTTCTTTAAGGCCATGTACCTTAAGGTCGAAGTGGAGCAAGCTCGGCCAGAAAAGGAAGATACAATTATCCCTCTAATACACTGTGAATAGTAAATCTCAATTTATTCTGTTGTCAAACCAGGTGGATCTGTGCGAATCTCTGGTGACCGTAAATTAACCATGAACCACCTTTCTATACTGGGAAAATACCCTGCCCCGCATAGAACAATCGTACGTTACACTCACCCGTGGGGAAAGATTTACGAAAATTGACTTTAATCATGCCTACTCCCAAGCGGAACATGATGAACCACCTTGTGTTTGTACTACAATCACTTAACCCATGGGACCTTTTCAGTACACACGACTACCCCTTGGTAATAGTTCAGTGCCGGCAATATTTCAAAGGATCACTGACAATCTGGTAAAAAAATATTCTATCACTCATGCGTATTTAGATGACATTCTTATCATTGGGATGATAAACTGCAACCCATTCTTGATACATAGGAGCGTAGGAACAAAGTTGAGTTACTGTCATCTTTAGGGACGTTGTCTTACTATCGCCGCATGCTTCCACAACACCTTCTTCTTTGCATACATTGCTACACAAAATACACCGTGGGATTGGAGTTTGAGGCAGTGTCAGGCATTCACTGACGTGAAAAATAAGTTGAGTGCATCTTGATTTCTCGTCCATTACGATCCATATAAACCACTAGTATTACAGTGTGATGCGTCTCCATGTGGGAGTGGCGGAGTATTTTGTTACCGAATGGAAGACTGTTACTTCAGACCAATTCCCCTTGTCATGTGAAGTTTGCAACTATCTGAGAAAAACTATTCTTAGCTAGACAAAGAGGCCTTGGCTATAATTTTCAGAGTCGAGCGTTTTCATCAATACGACTGGAGGTGACATGTTGAAATTCACACGGACCACAAACCGTCGTTATCATTACTAAGAGAGGAGGAAGGAATTCAATATGTCTTCACTGACAACACAGAGGTGGACGTTGCTCCTAAGTGCCTAGCTTCACAAACTTCATTACATCACTGGAGCCAGCAACACTACGGCCGATGCTTTGAATCACCTTTCTATAACGAACTCAACGAGGAAAGGCAAACCAATCGAAATGGCCCACTTCAAGCAGCATTTGGATACAACGCCTATACGGAACGAGCATATGAGACGCTGACGGATCACGATCTAGTACTGTCGAAAATAAACCATTTCCTAACAACTGAGTGGCCTGTGGATGTTAGTGTTGAACTGAAACCATTCCTGATCCCGAAGAGTGAATTAGGTTCACGATGCTTGCATTTTGTGGAACTCTCGAGAAATCCTGCCACAGAAGGTGCGATAATTGCCCGAAGAATTGCATGACGCACATCCGGGAGTAATGGGAATCAAGGCTTTTGCGAGATGTTAGTGCTGGTGGCGGAATACTGATTTGTATGTCGAACGATTTTCGAAGTCACTTTTGATGTATGCCAGAAACACCAACATAATAATCCTCCCGGACCAATACATGGCAACGACTGTATGTTGGCTCTATATATCTGCTTGCAATGGGTGTCCATGCCAAGTGAATCGACGTCTTTCCCGTAAAATATGCTGATTTGCAGCCTAGGACACCCGTAATTTGATCTTCGTTTACAACATTTGGAATACCTGAAACCAGTTGTGCTGATAACGGAGCTCCTTCAACAATGAGGAGTTTCAACGTTTTCTGTGTAACAATGACGTACAGCACGTAGTCTCCACTATACACCGGGTAAACAAATTCATTCATACAAAAGAACATTATCGGAAGCATATGCTGTTATGTTTAAATAAAAAACGGCCCATTAAAAAACTACCCGACGTAATTTGCCCGTATCGTTTTTATTCAATTATGCGTCAAAAGGGTCTGGCTGGATGTGTAGTCCAGATTGTCAAACAGGCCCTTCACAAGCAGTACCCTGAGATGGTACAAACGAACAGAACGACTTTAACTGAGTCGATAGAGGAACCCCCCGCGGAAGTGACGTTTGGCAGAAACAAGATTACATTTACTTTCCCCCAATTCTCATAGTTAAATTGAAACAAAACAAGATGTGCACACAATCACAAGACAGAAGATAAATACAGTTTGAGTCGGACCCACTTTATACTAGGTTGCCTCACGAGGCAAACTGGCGGCTTGCTATAGCTAGTACATCTGAAGAAACTCATTCTGGTCTACAGTCAAGTGACGGCTAAATTGTGCGTCGACAGTTAAACTATGTCTGGAGTCGCACCACGGAGACGCTTGAACCAAATAAGTTGACGGAGATTGCTGACACAGATCCATAGCAGTCTGTTTCGACGCATGGAGCGACGACAGATTCAAAGGTGGGGGTCCTACGATCGCAACATGCGCCGAAATCGGCTGACCGATATCAACTTGAGACATATGATATTCGCCTAGTGAGAAGGACACTTTATATGCACTGCCGAACCGCTGACTATTTGGCCGCTCTCTGACCGGCAGCAAGTGACTTTGACAATCTACCTGCCTTGCATTGTATTGGCTACAATTTCGGGCCGTCCGTACATTTGATTACACTAATAAGACGTAGTGCATTAACACATTCTGTGATTTTGCTTGGTCAACGGGCCTCATGTGTCTAACACTGCGGTATCATGTTATCGATTACTAAGGTTTATTACTTACGCTGGTCGGCTCGATTATCTTAATCGTACGCGATATTTTGGCGTAATCTTGATAGAATAGTTCGTATGATGACGGCACTATGGACGCTTTCGCATCTGAGGTAGAAATGTCAAAAGATGTGGCAGCAGATGAAGCAAAAACACACTGGGCAACTTATCGACAAAATGCAAAGAGGAGCCCACACAACAACTCCAAACAATTCTAGCCAATAAATAAGAATGAAACGCGGCCTTTTTCAAAGGAAATTCATACTGGCTACGTTGAAATGATTTTTAGTTTAACGGCGCATACTACTTAGGATATGGTGTTTAGCCAGGCATCAGGAAGATGGACGTCAACAGTCGCGTAAAAGTTGATAAATCGAACAGCTACATGTGTTCAGTCAACGTCACGTGTATGTTCGATAACTCGAGGTAGATACACAAATGCCAAAGGGCAGCGAAGCAAGACCAGAAGTTGAAGGATTTTCACATTTGATTCGTGTGAGGCAAACTACTCTACATTAATAGCAATGCAGGATAGTTTGCTTCGCACCAATCAAAAGAGAAAAGTCGAGCGATGCTAACCGTTCCTGTCAATCTATCACCAGACAACGTTTTGTCTGACGTGTCAACAATTTTCGACGCTCTTCTCAGATCTAAGGAAGAAGAGCAGTCTTGTCCCTTACCACCAAGCAACAATACGGAACATAGAAGGGTATGATTAATCAGTGAGACAGATGCGTTGGACGAATTCACCGTATTTGGTAAATCTGAGGGGTTACCGATCAACAAAACCGATCGCTTTCGCAGACTGCGGTATAAAAACTGGCGATTTACTCACCGACCGGAATAACCTATTCGTTAACATGTCAATCGAGGCGCAACCCGATCACCACTGATTGCCCTTCATCTGTCAACCGTCAAAGCAAACCCTGTCCTTTCATGACTAGGGTTATCCAGATTGAACTCCTCTTTTTTAGTGAAGTTTACAAATTTCTATCCAGATGTGTAGTAGACGAGTCCTTACCTGGTTTATACGACGCTAGATGCGTCTACGACTGATGAAATAGACCTCATTGTGCTTGACTTTTCGCGGGTGACGGAAAAACCTATCTCAATCATTGAATGCATCGCGTAATCCAACTCCACTGGAATTGATGGAAATCTGCGGTACACACGTCACAAATTAATTCCACTAGCAAACTAAAGAGTATGACAATAATCCTTCTGAACGTCTTCACTTAACAAACCGGAAACGTCCATCAGAGCGTGACATGCAGCGTCAACAAACTTGTCCATATGTAATGTTTAGTATCTGATGTAATGTCTAAACACAGAGGTTTATTAGAAAACCACGCCACTTCATTTGTCCGTATCGTTGTTATTCCAATTTTGTAACAAACAAGGTTGTTCTGAAGCTTGTTTGTGTTACGGGCGAACAACTTGAGGAACTAGCGCAAGCCATCCAGCATATCTCATCACTCTACAATTAGGCTACCTCTGGGGACCTTCATTATAATCCACAGCGCGTTGACAAAATGACAGACCACACGTGTAGTTTCTGCGTTAGAGGCAGAACGTAACCACGAAAAACAATTACCGGCTGCTTCTCAAACAATGCATATGACAGGGGAACTCACCCAGGCCAGTGTGGTTGGAGGGAACAGAAAGCGAGGCAAACTATGACACTCCCAAGTGCAACATTTCTCATCATGCCAAATATGGGTTTTGGATTCAAATTCAGCGGGTACAGTGGAATAAGGACAATCTGGTCGGAACACACACGTCGGAAACTAAGCACGACAATAAAAACAAATCCTTTTTCGCAGCTTCGTTGCCGTTGTTAGGTACCACCCAATCGAAAACTCCACGGTCTATCCAGACGGTTCCCGATGCCCAGCACGCGACACCATTTCAAATATAGTCACAGTTTCAGTTGTCAAGGCAAAACCAGAATGTCAGGTGGTTGGTTAGACAAATTTGACAACAGCCGACACAAGTCAAGGCGGGTTGTCCGCGTCATTTGGTGGAAGACGGAAACATAGATCAGGGTTCTCTCAAGTAATTAGAGTTCATGTCCATTAAAGCTGGTGAAAACTTGGTATATGGTGAGCCTGAAACCCAGCCAATGTTAATAAGCAACTCACCGCAAATTTGAAATCACCTTAGTTTTGGCCGGTATCAATCACGTGACTGGTGATCCGACCGCATGTAACACGCCCAAACGTATTCATTTTTCACATCGAGTCGAGATCTGGCCAACGTGCTTAACAGACAGTCTTTCATACGATTTTATTTTTCTCTTTCAAGCGCATGAACTAATGCGTCATGCCCATTGTGAGGTCAACAGGACTGCACGAATTGATCTTCACACGGTGGGATGTGAGCAGACAGTCACGGTCGAACATGTGTCTCGGACACACCGTCGTCTCAGACCCAACAAACGTTTGACTGGCAGTTTTCCTGCCGAGTGGAACACTCTCCTAAACGGTCCGTAGACTATGACAAGAAATTCTACACTGGAACCCATACACAAACATCCATGGAAGGGGAATATCTAGCTATCCTGTTCACGATACCATATTGGGATGCAGAGTACGCGAGCATGCGTGCACTACCCATGCTGCCTGAAGTGTACCGTACATAAGCCTCGCGCTGCTCTAAAATGCTGTTTCACAACCATGATTGCTTTAAAAACAGTGGTCATTTTATAAGATGTCGTCGAACAGCACGCGTCCACTTTAGCCTCTGAGAGGTAAGCTACTAAGTTCGTCTAGGAAGCAAAGGCAATTCGCTGGTATGCACCCACTATCAACATGACAAACAAACCACTGGGTAGCACTAGTATTGGTTAAGGGGATTGTGTAACAGATAGCCATGTGCATAAATAATAAGCAGCGGAAAACACGCCTTCAGCTGTCTTACGATGCACCGGAGCTGTCTAGAAAAATACATCTAGTTAAACACGGACTCAAACCAAGAGGGCCTCATTTACAAGTGTTTTCTATGTAGCTTGAAAGCCTGACACACATAGACGAGAGCGCGGGTGGACTTAGTGCTAGGTGGATGGTGCTCCTGCAATGGCGTAAGACCGTAGAACAAGAAACTTTGTCTTAATTTTTTCGTGTCATCGAGCCCTCTTCACCTCATATTCATAGCCTCGTGAAGAATTCTGCACCAACCTTGTTTGTCATTACAGCTCTTATAAGAGAAATGCAACACCTGTGCGCAAAAGCTCTAGAGTAGTGGATAGGGTTAGTGGGAAGAAGTAACAGGCCTAAGGAATGTGGACCTGGTGATCGTAGGGTTCTAGCAATTAACATCTCAGAATCCAGCGGTGACCTGAAATATTGCCAATGCCGTCTACTATCTAGCGCAAACTGACGAAAATAAACTAGTAAAATGATTGAGCATACAATTTTTCTGATACATGGCAGAGTAAAAAAATAACGAAAAAAACGCACTATCATCAACCCGTTGAACTGGGAGATAAGAAAACTCTGTTAAAGATAACTGTTCGTTATCGCGCGTAAGTTACAAAAGCCCACTTTATACACGTGTTCCCTGTTATAACGGCGTTCATCATAGTCGTACTGTACCGTAAGTACCTCTGAATCCCACAACAGACTTAACTCTGCACTAATCCGTGACGTGGCCACTTAGTTTAATGTTGTCTGTATAGGTGGACTACTTGGAGTTTACCAAAAATTCACCATCACTAATCGTTGATCTACATTCAAGAATAAATACAGTGCACTCTCAATAGTTGCAAGTGTAAATGGATAAGCCTGAGCTTGATAAACACTTAATTTCATTCTGAAACTGCAGACATTATGGAACAAAGATAACGTTAACCAAAACACTCCATAAGACAGCAGTCCATAACCAAAAATGCTAGCTGCGAAAATCACGGATGATTAAAATGCGTGTGTGCAGCCATTAAAACGGAAGATGTGGGACCAAAAAATAATTAGTCTCAGCAGGCATTTCGCAGTAAATGAGATCGAATTTTACTTAACACGACTCAATTCGAGATTTCCGGCACACAATACCATCTTGGCCTGACGTACACGTCGCTATTTTTCGTGTTGTGTGGTTCGTAGCAGATGACCTCTAAAACACAAAGTTCGGTAGGAAACCAAGTTCAGTACGAATACAGCCAGATGAATGCAAATGAAGTGTCAGTCGTCTGTTTATCATCATGTGTGTCACTTAACACGGCCCACTTCTACTGCATCGAGATTTGAAGTGGGATTCATGCCATGTTCAAAACAATACGCACACGATTGTTGTATCGTCCATCATGCTAGACAGAGTCGCAGAAGACGTTTCTCCATCACAAGCATCAGACTTGAGTTCGTCAGTCCCAGTAATAACTCACTTAATAGTGTTCATATTCTCCACGACTTTCCTCACAGTGCGAACTGAATCGATATCCAAATAATTGTCCACACCGACGGCACCTATGCTGATTACTTAGTCAGAAGCTTTGAACAACAAAACCTAATATACCTCAATTTGTGTGCACTTTCTAGTCTTGGATTGACTGTCCAATGTCATCTACAGGAAGAAACTCCAAATTTATAAGGTACTTAGCTAATGGTACTGAGCCTGCATCTTCTCACATGTACACAGAAAGCCGAAGATAACTCTGATCTAGCTTTCTGTACCCTAACAAACAGAAGGTGAAACAGTAAGTTGGTCTCGTAGGATGACCCAAGGGTCTCTATTATGACTTCATCAACCGGCTAGAATGACGGTACAGATTTTAAAACGGCACTCATTACTTCTTGGCACGAGATCGAGTAGTCGGACATATTATGGTCACCTGATTTACCATGGCTGAGCGGAGTTTGTGTGGCGACTGTTCCAACTCTACCACATTCTTGTTCAGTTCGGTGATCCACAGCACTTTGTGGACACCCTTCAGTTTCGTTCGGCCGCAAAAATCAGACTGACCAAGCAGACGGCGTCATATTCATACTGCAGGCCGAACACCTTATCGTTGACCTCCTGCTGGTTTAGGCCCAATGAAGTGGAACAGACTGTACAAGTATACGTCCTGAGTGAGTGTTACACATGACCAACTCAAGTGGACGCGGCGGGAATCATAGCTGTGAGGTAGAGACTAGTATCCACTTAAACAGTTGCTGGTATTATGAGAGTTCATCCCGCATATTTTGTTACAATGAACAAAAATGTGGATAGGAATGGTGAATCTGTTGGGTATGAGACTTCAGCTACGACGGTACTCTGTATAGACACAATATATGCATTTCACGCTTTCGTTGATACCGCCCCACGCGTACGGTAAGTCCATATTCCAATGTTAGCGTATGGATGTTAAGGAAAATGTCCAGGGGACAAAACTGAGACTGTCCACTTCAGCGGAGCAGAACATTAGTTCCTTGTGGTTTGGCAATGCTGTGCAGAAAAAGCCAACAGACCGCCAGTCGAACGTCCACGTAAAGCGCCACTGCCGTGATGGTACTATAACAATACAAACAGGCGTCTCTCCAATCTTGCGTTGACTGCATGAGAAAGAAATGGAGTGAGACGGATTACGTTTTAGAAACCGTTTGTCATGCTCGTCTGAGGAGACGATGATGTCACTGTCGGCGGGGTCATGAGTGCACATCCACAACAGTAAAAAGGGGCTACTGACGTCAAAGAATCTTAGGATAAGCAAACCATTAAACGTGATCCGGGGCGTACCGGACTGATGAGAGGATGGCGTGAGAACGCCGTTCTAAAAGGACGACAGAAGTCGATAAACTAAGTTTGATGCGCGAGCGTATGCAACCAGATCACCAGCAACAAACGATGAAAGGGTAAGTAGCGGGAAGGTTGTGTAGCACCATAAGAAGAACAAAGAATAATGCACCAGTACGAGCAACACCATTACCTAGGGCAACCTGGGACAATAAGTGTATACAAAACGTGAGTGTGGAACATGAGGTAAATACATTGAGGGGCTGTTTAAATATGTCTTCGCCAAATCTACTAGCATGTGGCACGTCTAGATGCTCCAGTAAATGGAAAAGATAAAAAATAAACGCAAGCTCTCACAACAGAAGTGTTACTGGTTTCCAGTTCGGACCGCTTTTGACAGCGTTTCCAACCACGGGTAATTACCGTCCTCAAATCCTCGGCCAGAAAGTTAACGCCCTAAAGAAGCAAGTTTTGAAGTTAGAACATTTATTCCATGCACTGTCCACCTGGCAGCCGCTTCTAGCCTAATCCACGACGCATGAAAAGCGCAAACCACAGCAAGTGATGGGTTGACATTCTGAAGACGTGTCTGGCCTACCGAGGCCTGTGTAGTAAGATGAGCACGCTTACCGGCACACTAGACACACCTAATCCGGAGATACGTTATCAAACCGCACCGTTGCTTCTACGTTATCCTTGCTACACATGTTCGACGTTACGAGGACAAAGATAAACCATAACATGTAACCCTTGAAAATCAACTGAGACCAAATCGTCAGCTGTCAGCACCTCTCTGGTTTCCAAGCTGTCCACTGAACGAAAGTCATTCTCTACACTGTTGCCTGAAGAAGCGATCGGAAATACTCAGTTAGTAATTTTAATCTCCATCCTTGGCATCCTGTTCGCATGCCGGCTTACGTCAGTTCAAGAGTATAAAAGCATGAAGCGTCCGGTACACAATAACAAAGGTTTGAAACTACCTAAGTTCATCTTTATCGGTTCGTAATAGTTTGAAACCAACTCTACAGCTAAGAACTACTAGAGATATACGAATCAGCAGCTCTTGCAAACCGTTAATTTACGTGTGCAATTCGTTCACGTCTACTCATGACTTTGACAATAAAAGTTAACTACACCAAGTATTTAGTAGAAACGAGCTGTTCGATTACAAAACTAACGTTCAACTAAATCCATAATACTAACCTCACGAGTGTACCAAAATAAATGCGGACAGAGTAGTTGGTGGGTCCTCAGTAGTCCAAATCACTCCTCAACTGGCAACATTCCCCGACAGTGGAACGCAACCTTAATCGTGTAAGGGACTTCTACAAGGTTACTGATGAGGATAAATGAGCCCCGATCAGAATACTGCACTTCGCGTATATTCTGAAAGAGAAGTTATTTAAGTTCCGCCGTGGTATGTCTTCCTAAGCGAAACGATCCTTACACATTAATTCAAACGCTTTACAAAAGGAATAGGAGGAAGTTTCCAGTCATCAATGGAGACAGACCGCAATTAGCAGTTATAAATACCCACCGAGTCGAACTGTGCGCACGACTGGATTCTAGCCACCGTGACCTAAGTTCGTGTATTTACTTCTGTCCTCTTTGCATTAAATACATTTTTAAAACATCTACCAGTGCAACAGAATTGCGAGGGATCTGTCAAAAGAAATTGTCGGTCAGTGAAAGTGGGTTATTCTCTAAACCCCACAGACCTATCAATTCAAGACGGTACTGAAGTACATTCAAGAAGAGATACAAAAAGCCTAGGAGACTCATCAGTTGAAATTTGATTTCCGACGGTTCGAACTTTCGTCAGTTAGAAATTGACGCAGAGTACACAAGTAAGATGCACAGTATGTTTAAGTATCTCAAGATAAGGAAATATATTACAATTAAAATGCAGTGAAGCATCGTTCTATTCAAGTAAGTTACCACGAAGAATATAATCTAATGTTTGTCACATTCGTGCCACATAACAGGAACACACGAAATAACTTTCATAACATCGCTTTGATTCTAAGTAGGAAAAATCATATAGGTTTAAAGTGTACAACGGAGAATTGCGCAGGGTGACTGTGTGGAGGCTAGGACAGTGTCAGTCTTGCTTCATCCGAGCTAAGTATTTGACGGTCGATAAAACGAGGCTTGCTGACTGGCGCACAGCGAACAACGGACTCACTCACTGGTCAGCGTAACCATTTTTATGAGTGTTCCCTGGCTGGTTTCTCCATTAGGTTATCTGAAGTTCGAGTGTACGCTATCGCGGCTGGAAGCAAGGAAACGGATGCATCAAATGGTTGTGTGGCAGCTAAGCATTAGTGCAGACCACTACCGTATTGCTATCCATGATGATGACAATGAATTGGTGTGGAAGAGAAGGGCTTCTTGATCGACGGCAAGAGCATGCTTGTAGTATGCCCAATGGAATTCAACCGACCGCCGCCACAAGCTCCTTTCAAATATAACTCAAGATGCCATTAGGATTTGGTACTTCCGTTTGTGTCTAGTGAAGATAAAACAAGTTACTTAATAATGCACGCAGTGAGAAGCTCAGAAATTTCAGCTACAAAAACCTTTCGAGTCTACACCAACCAGCTCGGTCTGATGAACAGGCTACCAGAGCTCAAGCGGCTAGCGTACAATGGACATCTCCTACATTATTACAATTACTGAAACTTAGTTGTTGCCGGAAATCAGTGATAATTAATACACTAGTTCCAGCTACTGCTAAACATGCTGATTTCAAAGATGCTGCATGAGATGTGTGGTTATTAAATTTCACTTAAACTTACGTCCACCTCTCGTACACAGTGATAACACCTCTTATGCCGTTACTATCTGGCTGCATGTCAAATTTAATGACCAAGATCCCGTTTTACTACTAATTACATATTTGTCCTGGGGCCCTCGTTCACATGATGACGTTCATTTACATTACGATTTATCTCACTTTAGCAATTTTCCCCTTTACTTGTCACGGGTGATTTCAGCGCTTCAGAGACGGCTTGGACTAATCCGAAACAAATTAATAGGAATACCTTCGATACAGAACTAGCCTTGATAGTAATACGGAGTCTAGACTTACTACGTCAATACACTAGCAAGACGTCGTTCAGAACAAATACATTCTTCGGTGAACCTTGTAATCATCAGAGTCGTTAAGCAGATCGGGCAGCTACTGTAGATTTTTTCGGACACCGTTGTAACGGATGACCAAACCGGAGGCGCGATTATCCCAACACACCATGGAATATCTCAACGCGGCGGTGAGATATGCCCAAAGTCCATAACGGGTGGTTTGTGGACAAAAAGGGCGATCGTTCGAGCCATCGCGCAACGAAATCAGACGAGGAAGGAGAGGTAGAAAAACCACGGCAGAAAGCGTCAGTCATACACGCAAACCAGGCACATGACGTGGGAGTGAATAGCGCCGCTGTTACGGACTGAGATTCCGGTTCATAAACGCGAGTGTGCGCATGGCGTGGGGACGAGCGGGTTGGATAATAAACTTTGTGCTTTACTGGACGATATTTTGCTATACAATCCAATAGTTTTCGGTCTTCTTTTGGCAATAGATACAGCAGCACGACCAGAAGCAACCGACTTGCAATTTTACTCGAAACAATTCTGACAGTCCGAAATAGTTTCAGCAGCCTTTATAAAAGAAAAGTCACAGTGGCCTCGAACTTGTAACTGATCACAGATGTGACGGACAAAAACATGTTAAGCATACCACGCAAATTTATCAAGAGCTTCTCAAAACCGATCCTAATAAGTGGTACCCAGTGTCTTCCTAACCCTCGTGCATAATTATTTGCGATATAAAAACATTACATGAATCTAAAAACATCGGGCGTTTACCAGAGTTTGGAATCCATGCTAATCAGAAGTCCACTGTAGTCACCTTGAGGCACAAACTGAAGCGCTCAAAATGCTACAAAAATTAATAACTCTCCCATTAAGTACATGCGTACTCTTACAGCCTTGTCACTGCGATACACAAACCTGCAGGGTAACTGACATACGTGATGACCGAAACATTTAAAGACTTACACTGCTGCAAATGGTACACATACAAACTGCACCCAACCTACCTCGAAAAGCGTCTCAACAGCCTTTCCTATCAACATAATTTTTCGTGAGTGATATACACGGTCTAATTTAAGGTCCAACCCATTCAATTTGACGGGTCCAGACAGGACACACAAGAGAAGATTGAAACAAGCGTCCTATGTACTCGCAAAACTACTCCACGTGTTTTTAAACTGGCACTCTGCAAGCATCATCTCAACTGACTGGAGGGAAGCTAACGTAATTCCTGTTTATAAATTAGATGACTGACACTCGCCTGCCAGCGATCGAACGATTAACCTGAGTATCACGTGCAAGGTACTAAAATGCATAATGAAGCGTGCGGTACAAAAGTACTTTGTCACCAACAATCTTACTTTTATAGCCCAGCACAGGTTCCCATCAAACCGATCACGTGAATAATAGGTTCTCCCTTATGGACAAACTGAGGCCAACGGCCACGGCTTTATTTCAGACGCCTTTTTTTATTTTGGTAAGGCGTTTGACCGAGTGCCTTACGGTCCACTCACATACAAACTAGAAGAAAACGGCGTTCAGGACGAGATTCGCCACCGAATAACCTTGGTTCTAAGTAGTTCAGCTCTCAGGGTTGAGGCTAGCACTGCCTTACCTTCCACTGGACCCATCTCGGAAAGAGCGCCTCAGGGTTGTGTCCTTGGGTTGTTGCTACTTCCAGTGAATAACAACGACCTTCTAGAAGAGACTTCCAGGGCCTCCTTGTTGGGTGCATGTGCCCCTAAATGTTGGGACTTCGAAGATCTTAGCATTTTTCAAGCCGACTTTGGTGCTGTCAAGCAATGATCACAAGAACGGTGTCTTCACATCAACTGCAATAAGCGTGCACACGTCTCTTGATGGAGACACCGGGAACATATTCAAAACATACGCCATCCAATTGACTGCAGCAGTTGACAAAGTAGACCACAAGAAAGATCCACGGAGCTGTTGTCTCTTATCATCATGAAAAAACGGCCGTGCGATAAAAAGGACATACCTCCGTATGGACAAGAGAGCCTACCTACGTTTGCCTGAAAACGTTAAATCAATGGCAGTAACCAGCTAAAACTGGACACAGTGTTAGACCGCGCTCAACGATGTAACCACAGTACGCGGCGAAAACTCCTCAAGTTTAGATAGGCCCCTTTGATTACACGATACAAGCCCACAGTGGATACTCAAACGAACCTAGCAGTCACCTTATACTTTACGTAATTCATCCAGAAGAAATGTCTGTAAGTGAGGAAAGGAATAAAAATGTCGCTGCGAAAAATGAGGGTAATAATTTCACGGTAATGGGTCCATCTATCTTCAAAAGGCGGTGCATGTGAAAATGTGGGTAAACGTTAAACAAAATGCTGCATATAAAACTTAGACAATTTAAAACCGGAGCAGTGTATGTGTAAAAAGATGACGCCTTAGACCGAATGACATCGCTTTTTCGTAAGTACGCAATAATAACCCCACTGGGCGAATATATCGAATGGAAACTAACTGAGACGCGAGCTAACAGTAACATGTCACTTTCGACCACATACTGGTGAACGGGAGGTTTGGCGTAAGAAAACACTTAACGCAATATTACGATAGTTTTTATTCAAGGAACAGTAATAAAAATGAGGTAGTCAACAGAACCATAGGAAAAGAC
>JTDE01000187.1:262899-288057 GCA_014338405.1 Paragonimus skrjabini miyazakii | reverse complement strand
TTCGTTCCTGTGTTCATGTATACCTGTACTTATGAAGTCATTCGTGGAACTGATGGGTCGTCATCGTCACTGTTATGGGTGTCACCACGTACAGCAATACATCAGTAGTTCACGCTGATGCTTAAGTGACATACTGCCACAGAGTTCAGAGAATGCTTCAACTAATTAACAAAAGGAAAGCAGGTGATGAACTTCAAGCACGGCAAATCTCTGTGTCTAACATCAGACGTTCACCATCGGAACTTTTAAACAAACGACGGACTCAGGTGAGAGTAAGGCTGCATTCGCAAGCAAAATTCCTTACGAATTTAACGACTTTGCTTTACAAGTTCCACTCAGTTTACAGGTGACTGGGTGATGGAACATTGTTTACTGCACCAAATCCAACTAATTACACACGCTCTCTATGAGCGTCTTCAGGTTTCACTCTGAGTTCCAAAGGCTCCATCCTGGGAAGTTAAGCTGATTGGCGGTGGGTAACTGTTTGATAATTCACTTTTCTCTACGTCAAGTTATACTTGGTCCTCACACTTTGCCCCAGTCAGCTAGGGTCTAGGCACACGGTGCTCGGCGTGACAGGTTACTCGTTGGTATCCACACTATCTCATCCTCAAAGTTTTAACAGATGAATCCACTTGACTCTCGCCACTAGATATTCACTTCATAACCTTATTTTTGTTGATAATCATCGATGGCAGACCATTTTAAAACAGTCCACCTCTTTTACTCTGTGTATCCGTGTTTCCTAGATCCAAAGTATCACTCCTTTTACAGTCAGTTAATACACGCAATCCCCATACTTCATAGAGACGCCTCTCTGTCGCCAGAGGGCCTCCCGAATAGTAAAAACCGTCGTAATCCAAAAGATACGGTCGTCGGTACCATTCTCCTCACTTCTGTTGCTCGTAATACGGTTTTTTATATGTGCTAACTGGTCATCAACCTTCATAACTTAATAATCCAACACTAAGTCTACATGGTCACAGCTGTCTCGCAGATCAATCCATTCTGAATCTATAAGTCGCATCGCGAAGTTTTTCTGTGCTGCTTATAACTCATCATCCAGTGACACCTTGCCATTCGCGTAGTCAACGCAACTAGTTTTCCACCGGATAGGGGCTTACGCCGGTATATTGTGAGTGCCGCCAGCTTGAGTGAAAATGGTCGACCTTAACGTACGCTGCTCTTTGGTAGACAGTTCACCGTACCCCGTTCTCGAAATTGTGATATGGGCATAAGGCGCTGACAGTATGTTCACATATTTTTTCCCATACATCCTAAATCTAAACGACCCAGAGAAGACGCGGATCTTTCCAACTAAGCAAGTACGTCTTCGTAAACGAGAGGGACGGTGATTATCGACTCTTCATAATTTTCGAATCCTTTTGTTACTTATTTCTTACATCTACATTTATTTAACCTATCTTTTTGTGGTCTGCTGGCTGGGTTAACTTCCCAGCGATTATATTCTCGGTACAGTTTTACGTTAAATGTGTATGTTGTAACCGATTACACGTAGTGATGAAGCGTAAAACCTCCATGGATGCTTCTCGCTCAGGACGAATTCCTGCCCATCTCTCCCTTAAATCCGCCCGTCCTGCTGTGCTAAGTGGCGCAGTATGATGGATGCGGGAATCCCAGTTATGACCAAAGTCAAGCTGCTGGAAAGAGCATATGATCCTTTTGATGCATATTAGGTTACTCTGGCACATTGTCAGCTGTCTATGCTTGCTGAAGTATATATATATACCGATTAAAACGGGACGTTACGGACATATATATTAGACGCCACAAAAACCACATAGAGTTGTAGACGTGATATTACATGTCTGTAACGGTAATAGGGTGGAGGCCGGTGGTCAGCTAAATTGGTCTTCGACTTGTTCCGCCCGGAGATTTAACTTTCCGGATTTACTATGGGTGTATGAGCCCTCTGTAACATTGGCGATCGTAATGACTGATAGCAGCCCCGAATTGACGGTAAGGATAAGGATTTCCTGATGCACACGCAGTGTCCATTTCATAAAATTGTTCAGTTAACAAAGCTTCTTGATCTGCAGTTAAGTTGTGCTCGAGCTTGTGACTCTTATTGTAAGTTGTATGAAATGCCAGGAGGACTATTCCGTCTGATATCAAACAGCTCTGAAAACTTTCAGAATTTAATGTTTGTTGAGCCTGTAATCGGCATCGCGTAATGTGATATCTTCCTGCCTGAACTACATATAAAACTTGCTCCTACTAACATTCAGGGTGTGTAAACCTAAACATGTCCAGCCTGCATTCGAAACTAACTTGATACACATGCCTTACTGCAATCATGGTCTATTTCCCGACAGCTAACCGGTGTGGCCGGTGAGAACACCGTTCAGTAAACAGTCCGGTGATAGTGTACTAGTTTATGGTCGGAATCCTGAAACTTGTTCCCATAGGATCAACGGCTTTGTCCGAAATCACTTCACTTGTTGTAGCTGTGTGGTTTTCCGAGACCAAGTTTGATCTGGAGCAGAAAATTGTCCGTTGGTGCAGTAATGCTCACGCTGTCTAAAACTAGCGCTGGCCAAAAATATTCCATGCTCCGCTCAGCTCTGTGGTAACCGCCACTATTATCCAAACGGTTCGGTACCAGTTCAGACTATACCACCCAGACGTTATTCGGCATCGCTGAGTTGCTTAACTCTGACATCGTATTCTTGACCAAGTTGATAATACCGGATCTATGAGTGGACCAGATGGCGGCAACCCAGTTTTAGGGAAGGACATACTTTACCGCGTTGTTTCTATAGTCAGTAAGGCGCAAGCGGACAGAGTGGAAAGGTTTCTGTAGGTTTCACGTTTAAAGCGGACCCTGTTAGGCAGACGGCACAGAGCAGCTTACTGCAGAGATGAGTCCAGTGCGGCTTCGACTGTTGTGCTTAACGCTACACCTGTTCCCTCGTGACCAATAGCGAAGGCCCTAGAGTCACCTAAAATGTCCAACCAGTATCGAATAAGTAGCACAGATGCTTTCAGTGCGATACGGCGGCTACTGTTGTGAATTACGGCCTCTGAACAATGAACGTTTAATGAGTCTAACGTCAGTCGGCCTATTCAGTTAGAATTAGGAGTAGGAGCTTTTGTAGTTAGAATTGGCTGTGATAGCCAGTGTACTATTGTTGTGACCTCAAAAGATGCTTGGTCTGAGGATCCGTTTACTGCGCAAACTTCCGTATAGGTCATGTCAAAAATCAAACCACAAACGTGCACACTCATTTGCAAGTTAGACATGCATTCACATACATCATTGTCATTCGCCTTGATGGAAATTCTGCCGTAGCGCGTACACACTAGTTCGATAGTCTCTTCTTATCCTTCGTCTCCTGGCGTTCGCAGCTTGCCCTTTTGTTCCTGAATGTCTCCTCTGGGTAACATACTACTTTTGAGTAGTATACTACTCACAACGAAACTACCTGTCATACGACACTGACTCACGCCGCGCTCAGTAGGTTGTTTCCGCACCACACTGTGATGTTTGTTTAGCTACAGAATGAACCTACAGTGATGTTCCACGAACGGTTCAAAGCTCGCCGAACAGATTAAAGATGTTATTTCATCTGTTTTTTTTACTACTTTCAAAAGCCAGTATGGTTCTTGGCCTGAGTTCATTTTTGATGATAAATAGTTAAAATCTGTGCAGTCCACTTGTCATCAGAGTTACCTTGGGTGTAACCACAACGTGTGTGGCTAAAATTCTAGTGGTGTTTACTACCTTACACCGACATGCTATCATTCTATCCGTAAACATCTGAGTCCATAACCGTACAACCAGTCTTATACAGCTACGAAACCTTATCAATCCTTGTAGTGTCTGCGAGTTACTAGTTAACGATGCATGCAATGTATTAGAAATGGCAAGGTTCCCCAGCGAGTCTTCGGGACAAACACACTTTAGAAGCCATTGAACATCAAGCTCTTGTATCACTTACTCACTTAGTCGGCCCGAACCTGTCGTACTTATATCAACCCACCGATTGCCACGTGATTCCCCGTTTGCATACTCTGAGTTGGGCTGTATGTGATAGTCTGATGTTCACTGTATGATCTTGTCTCAGGGCATGATAGTTTTGCCATCAAAGCTAATTTTATCACCTTGTTCTTTGGCCTCAATCTAGTGTTCGTAACACGAGCACTTTCATTTGGTAACGCTGTGGGGAGTGACGTAAACTCGTATTCATTGCCTTCCTTGGTGTGATTCTGTGCTATAACAATGAGGCCTTTCCCATTTGTTGATGGTTTCTGTCTCAGCGATTTTCTGTCACCTTTGTTGCGTTTGTTGTCACATTAATGCTTATTATATGTAACCGACTAAGTGTAATATATACTGAGCACTAATTTGATGCACTTGCTAGCATCCTACTCCATTTTCTCTTGCTTGTTCTCAGGTGGGCGTGGTTGAGTTTGAAAGCGAACAAGTCGAAGGTGTACCTCCTTTGTGGTGTGCTGCGGCTGCTGGTCATTTATCTGTCGTGGAGCTACTCGTCTCGCGGGGTGCGGACGTGAACCGCACGACGATTACAAATTCAACCGCATTGCGAGCCGCTTGTTTTGACGGTCATGAACCGGTTAGTGGAACGTTTGATGATTTGCAATAGTGCCTCTGGAGAGACCGCTGGTAAGACCTGTTTAGCATGTTCTCTCCTGGGCTAGCATCTCTAGAGGATGGGAGGACCTACGTCCCACATGGACGGTGCCAGAGACGTTAATAGAGAACAGCTTGTACTACTTCAGGAAGTTTAAACAGGACAATTAAAGCACACGTTTCCTATCGTACCAAATTTAAATGTGCATAGAGTCTTTTATGTTAAACACCTAAGATAAATTATAATCAATCGGTGGGTTAGGGAAGGTCACCAAGACTAGGATAGAACCAGGTTCACAAACGACTCTTCCGAAACACACAGAACAGGTTTGGGTAAATTGTTTAGCCACTCCGGCATACCGCAGTGATATTGTATTAGAATAAAGTGGGATTTTAACTACGCAGAATATCATTGGTATGACTGGTGGTCAGAGTCTGTCCAGTGACTGAAAACTGGTTGTTTGCGTGTTTCATCCATGTTACTGTTCTCCGGTACCATTGGCTTCGCACCCATTTAAACAAACTTATCCTCACTCTGTAGACTGAGCATCTTTTGATTATGTCCATGTAACTTCCTCCGCTAGGACGTGCAAACTGGTAACCACAGTGTGACATGGCACATACTGGTGGATCTGCTTTATTCGAACTCAGTGGTATCTTTCGGGTTTGGGAGAGCATTCAGAGTTAAGCTATGTTGTGTTCTTCTGCTGAAACCTAATTGTTGAGTTGTTTGCCCACATTGTCATAACCTCTTAAGGACCGTGTTATTTGTAACTCCTCATTTTCCCTACTGTGACTACCTCTTCAAGTGGCAGTTCAGATTTGCTGGTCCATCTACAAACCTTTTGGGGTAACCTCTAGAGATAATCGAACCAAATTATTGCAGTAACTGTGGTCAATGGTCTATCAGGGATAGGTTTTCGGAGGTTCTACACTCTCATCGGGGATGTACGGGACAAGGCGAAGTACCATTTGCGGGCAGTGATCCTTGAGGATTTCTTTGGAGGAGAACCACCGTATATTTTCTTGTCTGCTTTTGGTTTTCCAATTCTATTTGATATATTCCACCTTTGTAGTGGTTGATCAATCTGTATCTCTTGACGTTCACGGAATGTGAGTTGATAACGGGTTCATATTACGAATTTAATAAATCACTTTAGTGTCTCCTAGATCTCGTCTTTCTTTATGGATTCTGTTGGTCGATTTTATCAAGCGTCCTTCCTTTTTGTTCAGGTCGACCGGATCAGATTTTTGATATATGCAGGTGCAAATCCATAGTCAACCCTCTATATGCTTTTGTCTAATTTGATTGACTAGCTGAAAGCCATTCGATTCGACCGACGTGCTTCAGGCTAATTGGTTAATCGATTGCCAGCGTCCACGTCGTTGGGAGTACCTTGTCCGTCTAAATACCTTCTTTAATGATTATCCATAGATAAATCGCTTGTTGCTCATTGGTACCACGCAAGTTCCCCTTGTTGCTTATTACAAAACTTAACCATGTAACTACTCTTTCAACACTTTTGCCTACCTTTGCTTACAACAGTGGCGACGGAGAAAGCTTGGAAACAGGATTGCGTCTGTGTTAGAATGAACTGTGGCTGAAATTCAATGGGCGATTGATAGGAGAAAAAAATATGAATGGAACTGAAAAAAATGTTTGATTACTACACTGGATAATCCACACACCGTATACTGCTGCGAATCACCAAAAGCGATCATTGCTGGTCCGCGCGATCATCTGGTATGAGCATACTCACTGGCAATTTGGCAAGCGACATGTCGCACCAAGCTTAATGAAATCATTATTACTTTTATGCACACATAATGTAAGGTTCAATTTTTAAACACAATTTCCGACAAGTGGACGGGGTTGCAATGGACAGTCCGTTTGGTCCACACCTAGCGGATTTTTTCATGGCCAAAGTAGAATCCACGCTATGCGAAATCCTGTCAAAACCAGTGTTGTACAGACGCTACGTAGATGATATTCTAGCCATCTTTGAGAGCTCGAATGAATCAAATACGTTATTCTCGAAGTTGAACCCAAACTTAAAACTGACGAGTGAGAACGAAGCGAATGTCTGCCTTCCGTACCTGGACATTCTAGGCACTCGAAGACCAGATGACACGGTAGGGAGATCCGTCTACAGGAAACCTACCTGGACTGGACAGTACATGCATTTCGAAAGCTTCTGTCGGGTGTAGCATAAGAGAAGTCTAGTCAGGACACTTTTCCATAGAGCACGGAGGATTAGCACTAAATACAACCTACAGCTAGAGTTAGGCTTACTGACAGACACTCTGCAAGTCAACGGGTACCCCCTGCGATTTATTAAAAAGTACAGCAAAGCCGTCATTCCAACTGTAGAAGTGACGACGGTACCGAAGAGGACACTGTATTTAGAACTCCCGTTTCTAGGGGACTGCTGGTCAACAATGATGAGGAAACGTCTAACAGCGGCTGTATCCAGGACTTATAACGCTGCAAAGTTGTATGTAATACAACGAACGAGAACTCTACCAGTCGCCCCGGTGTACGTCTGTCACATCTCACTATTTATACAAATACTCGCGTAGCTGCAGTATGAGCTACGTAGGGAAGACAAACCGACAATTAGCTGTTCGTATCAAGGGGCATGTACCCAAATGGCTGGAGACGCAGTTAGAAACGCCAGGAGCCTGTATAAATGCCAATTGACGGCACACCGTTTCTTCCGTTGCAAGGCGCATAATAGAAACAGGACACATAGTCAAAGTTTCTGACGCGTTCTCAGTGATCTTTCGGAGCAACCGGAAAAGCATACTCCAGTTTGCTGAGGCTTTGGTCATCAAACGTCACAGTCCCCCCCTGTGTGTTCAAAAACAATTTGTGTTGACACTGTGGCTATCCTGGTAGTCGGCAGTCCCACAATTTTGATTTTTCATTTTTGATGTCTGTCTGTTTAATCCCTTAAGCCATGACTTCCGCTCTGTGGAATTTTGACTCGTTTGAAATTAGTTGCATGTCCATGTGTGATCAGAATGTACGAAATGTTACTCCGGAGAACATCACATGAATTGCAACTTATCATTGTTTTATTCAAGTTCATCAAGAGAACAAACTGTTCCAAATTAATGGAATAGGGCAAATTATGTTTCTCTGGCGATATCTATGATAATCGACTACTCTGACGTAGCGTTAATAAACTTGCCAACCACAGAACGTTGACTTCGATCGTTGACAGTCTTCAAAGTGATGTAACATATGTATAATTACGTAGGTTTCTTACTATTCGGCAAAGTGCATGTGAGAGTTATGTAGTGGTAGTTATTGAAATCTAGATAGCCTTTGTGATCGCCTTCCTGACTCCACATTGCTTTTATCTTCAATCTATGAGGTCTCATTAAACGGTATGCTGATGTGGACGCCCTAGAGGCGTATAATAATAATAACATATAATCATTGTCACTGCATAATGTGCGTTAGTATTGGTTAACCGCTCATACCTGTCTATAGAAAGGTCGAACAGTACACGGGCGAACGGTTTTGAAGATTTCACGATTAGCCAGTTTGGTCTGAGTTAATCGACAAAAGCCGAATTGTTGGGGTGTTATCAGCTTCCATTTCAAATAAACTGACCGTGAAGCTGAATACACTGCGCATGCCCGCCAGTCCACTTCCGGAACTATTTCCAGTATCACTGATAGAAAATACGTCACGTGTTCAGGCTGTTCTCATGCGTGCCTGATCTACAATTTTGCAAGTTGACGGATGCTGTTACAGTACCCGGAGCGGTGCTAACTTAACTATGCAGGATCTAATGATCTCATCGAAATGTATTAGAGTGAAGTTACGTGTGTGCCTCGTCATAATTACAGGTGTTACCTTTCTTGTTTCGCAGTGATCTCGCATGTAGTGCACAAATTCACTTGACTTTGTGGCTGTTCACATCTCTCACGTGTTCGAGGCGAGCTGTTTTAGGTGTTGTGTATTCGTCTTGTTTCTTGGATTGTTCGGTTCAGAACAGGAAACTGCCAATTTTAAAATGTCACTGTTGCTGCTTATGTTCGGTCTGTGCTGTAATGAGGATGAAAGGCTGGATTTGCTAATTTTTGTTTTTAACTCATTGAAACTTGTTGCTGTTTGACATTCTTCGTGTTTGATTCGCGATTAGAATGTTACTCAAAATGCTCTGAGTTCGCTTTTGTTTCTGTCGTTTCTGGTTCACGTAGCCTCTGTGGAATAGTCAGTTGTTTACCCTTGACTAATGCATTCTACCTTGGGTGTTTTCTGTCATAGATTCATCATTACTGTGTAGTTCAATTCTAGATTGCAATATTCAATCGCCTGTCCTACTTCTATTTTTGCATGAAATTCAACGTAATGTCAAAACATTATGTTGTGCGATCACGACTTTCTTCGGCTGTTCTTGTTTTCCAAGGTTGTGCGTTTTCTAGTAGACCATGGTGCAAACGTGGAAATTCCGAATCGTCACGGGCATACGTGTCTCATGATCAGCTGTTATCGTCGCCACGATCAAATTGTTGAATTTCTACTCGACAGGAAGGCTCGCGTTAACCGACGTAGTGCGAAAGGTAAACGATCTAACCTTCCGGTTTTATCACATGACCAACCATGTTTCTATATCGAGGACGATCTTCACATATGCAACCCAGTACACCATCCTGACCTTGCTGGTACCTGCCTGAATAATAATTTTCATCACAAACTGATCCTGTCCACTGCGGTGGACATCACTTGTAATCGACTGGTCTCTTGTAATTAGTAGTCGCAGGTTTACTTTCATTTTGTTTTGGGTTGAACCTGGACGATCACTGTTTTACTTCCCACTTCGGACAACTTTTTACGTAACAGTTTATGCGGTTGTTTCCAATCTGCCTTTTGCATGTCCTCTGCGCGACGCTAGTACAAATGCACATGTTGCATGTGTATTGCGCGGCCGTGAATTGAAGCTCGCGGTATGCAAAGAAACGACGGATGCCATAGGTCATGGTGACGTGACTGCGACGAATGCGGCCACGAATGTGCCGCCTGTCTGGGATTGTTAGGTCACCAATGTAAACCGTCAGCAACGAGGACGAGCACGTTAGGCGCAGATAAGCTGCCAGTTATACCTACTTTTTCGTTCGTATCCATTAACGACCGCCGTCGCTTGTTAAGTCACCCGCTCTCTTTTTCAGAAGCCTGGGCAGCGGTGACCTACCTTTTCTTTTCCCCAACATTGTATGACGAACGTCTTGTTCGCTTTTTGCTTCAACCGTGCATTTTGTTCTTATTCATTCTATCTAGGGTATGGTATATAGTCTTACGGTAAACTGTCTCTTATCTTATATTTTCAGTACATTTTTCCCCAGCTCAGGTGATATTACTGGAGTCTCTCTATTTTTTGTTTCCGGGAGAAAAGGATTTCACTTTCATGGTAATCTGTCATCTGGCTAATCAGGGTTGACTGGCTGGACTGTAAAGTCTTCCACTCACACCTCCTAGGCTTTGGGTTTACACCAGATACGTAGTGTGTGAATGGTACCGTAAGTGGTACTGCACACGTCACTTGTGGTTACTGTTATGTGCAGGCGTCCTTTGATTTCGGTCAATGTGACAGGCTAATACGAAACGGTTACTTCTCATCTCCTGTCTCATTAGGTCCTCCTCTCATTAGGTTCAAATAAGGTAACAAGATTCTACACCTCTTCTCATTTCTCTCCCTGCTAACCAACGACATCCTTCATGTGGTAAGCCACTTACTCTCTTTTTCGAAAGACTGGGTTATGTTGGCTTGCTGTCTTTAATATTTTCCTGCTTTTTTGATGTATTGTATGGTGAATATCTTGTTTAGCTTGTGAGTCCAGATTCACTATTGTTTTTCTAATGGTTTACAGGATACAGTAATATAGACTCTTATGTTGAAAATGTTTGCCTTATATTTTCCATATCTTTCTTTCGTGCTTTGACTTTACCTTTCCGAGAGATGAAGACTTCACTGTTACACTGACTGCTTGGTTAACCGTTATTAGCAGGCTGGTCTACGAAGGTATTTGCTCACGCCCCCAGCCGGCCTTATTCCTTCGGGTTTTTATTTTAGGTGCGGAGTGTGAGTGAAACTGCATGTGGTGCAACACAAGTTGCTTGCGGTAACACTTGTGCACAGACGCTCTGTTGACTGCGGTCGCTGTGACAGGTGCATCGGAAAACGGGTGCTGTCAACCGTTTTTATATGCGTGTGTTTGGGGGCTGTCTTAGTAGTTCACACTTCAATCCCAAGTGGTTCTCGGTTAAGAGGATTTTTCTGTTAGGTATTTTGTCACACTGTGGGTTCTGTTGTCTCAGTTGGTAGTGGCACATAGTCCCACTTCAAAATAAGTTAATCGTGACCTTCCAGATTTCTGGGATAATCAACTGCGAGCGGATCTCCAACTTTTGTGTCCCTTTCCGCTATGGAATTGGTGTGATTACAGGCTGCCAACTCAAAGGACTCCGTTGCATCCGTTGTCGATGCCATCACCGACTGGTTCCGAATGCGAAGTGGATGGAGGAATGACTGTAGTTGCTTGTAGCGTAGCCGTTGCAGATCACGTTCATCCCTCTGGCTGGGGATTGTGTGACTTACGAAGTCTATTGACTTCAGCAAAGTTGACAGTTATTGGGGACTGGGCGGCATGAATTTTGTCATTGTTTGACTGAGTTACCTCTGTGGTTAGGATAATTCGCACGACAGGTCTGTAAAAGCCATTACGAGAGAGATGTTATTGTCGCTAACGTTTCAGTTTATTCTACGTTTGGGTTACCCATTTGTTGGCTATAGTCACCTTGATGTTCTAGTCTGGTGGTCTTATATCTTCGGTCTCATTCCTCTTCCTTTCTCCCCCTCCAGCTTATTTTTGACGGTTGTATGATGATTAAACATCAGTCTGAACTGTTCATGTGCTTCTGTTCTTGATGGTGATGACATCTACGATTCCATTGCAAGATTCAATGTTGTTCCTATAAAGTGCACTAAAACTGCACTTGTTTTTACCCGGATTAATAATATGTCAACAATTAGGAAACCTAAGGTTAAAACGTAGGCATTTCACGTGACATAATGAAACCTGGTTTTGTTCTTTACCATTAAATCTCGATTGTTGCAGACAAAGTTCTGGTTATCGTCGACGTCGGCTGGGCTGCCTTCATCCGAAGTGGGACACGTTGATAATTCGCAACCATTAGCTAGACATGAGCTGACTTGGTAGCCACGAAATTCTCTGTCATAGATTTTATTTTCGACTTTATCGAATACCTCCGCTGTCTGGCCTTCAGTCGCCCTACAATATCGAGTCTACTATGACCACAGAAAAGGTTTATAAGATAAGAAATTGGCCTTACAACGGATGCATGAGCAGTTGGGTTCTGACCTGGTGAGAGCTTTAATAATATACGTGGTTACCGCCGGTGCCCTCCCCTTTACAACTTGGTGTGAATTATACTGGTGATTAAGTGACCACTAATCTGGCAGCTTGCGGTCCCAAGGGAGGGATAAGGGATTTTTTATTCTGCTCTGTTTAATTGGTTTGATGTTGTTTGGTGACAGCCAGATCAATTTGAGCATTTGCAAACTTTACGAAACACCAAACCTATTCTCGTTTTTATACTGTACCCTGAGGGTTTTTCAAGTAGCAGTCCGCAGTGGTCTTGCGGTAGTGCTTTCGTTATGTATACGTTGGTACTGTGTTTTTTACAATCCAGTATCAGCACAGACATGCAGGTGTATAATTGACTCGTGTTTTTATTCATTCAGGGATTTGCTATCAAATTATCTTTATGTCTTAATATGCTGCGTGACATCAATTATCGTGTTCATTTTGATCTGATCTCTGAACTCAGAGTTTGTGACCAGAGGTAAAATCATATAGTTATGGACCCTCTTTATCAGGTTCACCTGTCCCCCTTCCCATGTTTAAGAGTTAATAATGACTGTTCCATTTCCTCGCTTTCCTTACATTTACTTCAGCCCCTTTGTTGCGCGCAACTGAAGCGTAGTTTAACACTGGGTCACCTTACCGAATTTCGAGACCGCCGTTTCATATTCCGTTCTGAACTCGTCGTAACCGTATCTTTTCGCCCCATGTGAACATGATTTACAGTCATTTAACATTATTTTGCTTGGAAGTATTCGTTTCCATCTCTATGGGTTGTCTGCAGAGGGGTCTTTCGAAGTATGTCGCCTGGTGTTGCTTCCTGCCTGTTTAAGCCACTGCAGGACAGTTCGGTGTGAAATTGAACATCAATCCATCACGTTTGGTGTTCATGATCGGTCACGCGCACGATGTGTTAGCCGAGTTATTCTTCTAGTTGTGGGCCACCGAACCGCCTCACGTAGAATGTACATCTAATCGGAAGATACCGTTGTACCAAGGCTTAAAATGTTGACATATTCGCCGTTCAAAATGGAGGAATGATTACCACCCTTCTTGAATACTACCTTGATCACTAGAGACGTTCATTTTGTCACATTGTTTGTTGTCGGACAAAATACAAACGTTCTCTACCACAGCCACGTTTTACGCAACTAGCATGTCTTAACTCTTATTTCCGATCTTACAGTGTTATCTGTTTAGATAAAACATCCCAGTCGAGATGTACATTTGTTTCCGAATGTCGCACTTGCTTTCAATTTTCCGGGGGTTGAGAGCTATCATCAACATGCGCGTTCTTTCGGACTCGTGTCATATTGCCTATTAGTATGGTTGAGGGGCGTAGAACAATCCGAATGTTACGGAGCATAAAGATGGGAGTTTCAAGGAAAAGTTACTGGTAACAGAGACGACTTATGGTGCTGCCCGCCAATGACAGCACCGACGTATTAACCCCCGCTGCTACCGAAATAGATTTTACTTCTGGTGATATAAGCCGTTTGACAGGGGTTGTTTTGTTTTGTTGGTATTTATTGCTAGCTTTCTGAATTACACTGGGGATATATTAGGCATCAAAATAGCGTCACAGCCAGTATCTTGTGTTATTCTCAAAATCATCACAAGTGCGATTCATCATCTTTATCTATGTGGCCGAAGCTTGGCAGTTTATTATTTCACTCGAATTGATTTGCGTCGACTGCTGTTGGTTGAATCAATAGCGCGATCAGCCTATGCGAATAACAACTGCGCATGATTGACCTTGGCTGTCAATGTGTTACATGGTGTGTTGTTGTTGTTGTTGAACTCCGGGATGAATTCTCGTGCTGAGGTTGGGACAGGCTTGACCCTTGACTGTAACTGATACGTAGTCAAGACTTCGCGGTTTGTTTCGAGTTGAGCGCCACCTATGTGATCGCAATTTCCGCATTCCGATAAACTTTTCAGCGAACCTCTTTCGAAATGAAGTTCTGTGCGAGGTTCGTTCTTGTTAGTGCTCGTCACCAGTCCATATCCTTGTCACCACCGAGATTTGGACTCCGGATGTGCTTTCATGAAGTAGTAGCCATTTTGACTCTTGTATCATTGACCTCATATGGAACTTGACCGAATTATCATCTGTGAACGCTCAACCACTTTTGCTTTTAAGTAATGATCAGGTTTCTCAATCATCTGGATGAGAGACAGTTACTGCCTGTTCGTGCAAAACTTTTGAGAACAAAACACTAATTGTGGCAATTGCCTACAGAGAGAGAAATACGCAGCGTCAATACTTACTACTTGTCAGTTACATTCCAATGACTAACGGTTCGTTGCGTCATGCTTTCTTCTAGAGACGACGGTGTCGCTAACAACGAATGGGTGTCCTCTTTATCACTTTGGCAAAGATTCCATCCTTCTCTTCGGTCAATCCCGATTTACTGCAATTGCAAACCGTCCACTTGTGTGCGTGCGTGCACAATTGACTGTATCTTAGGTACTCTAACTCCCTTCTTATGAATAAAGTTGCCTTTATTCGCTTTCAACTTTCTGTTTGAAATCATCCGTAGCATTACTATTGTGTGTACAATATGTGTCAAAAGTCACTTTCCCCGGCTGACTTCGACGCATACTGGTGTAGTTTGGTGTAACTTCGGCACAGGCGTGACTTATATCACATCATTGAGCCTTACTGCCATCAAGTCACTCGGCCGAGCAAGGCTTATCTCTTTATCTCCGTTATGACTTGTGAGAGGGATAAACGCTGAGTTCAGTTGGCGTTCTCGCATAATAGTCCATTCAGTCGCATACAACACGAATGTGCTATCGTACAACTGCAGTTTCTTGTAAAAACGCGATGAAGGCACCACTACGCTTTCACCACTCACCCGACACATGTAGACCCGTTTTCATTTGGATCACACATTGAGCTCTTGCTTCTCTACGTAACCAACAGTGAGAACGATAACTCAACCGCAGGTAAGTGTAATGATAAGCAATCAGGTATGCTGTCAATTACATGCAAAATGATGCAAGATTTGGCTAATGGGATCACCAATTGCAAGCATTCCTGATGCTCCGTGGTGTGACAAAGTGTAGAGTTACACGAGTTGTCGACTCAAAAAGCATTCATGGTACTCAGAAGAGTACTCACCGGCTGGAGAGTGTGTCATCCTTAAAACGGTTGTACGGAGAACAGTTTGACATTGTTATCGCGGTAACGGGAAGCCTGACGCGCTTCGCGTTTAGCATTTACGCAGCGATATCACATTCTACACGTTTGAATCGTCTTGTAAAAAAAAATTTGGCAAACATCTTACCGGCATCCATTTTCTGACATTTTTGGGTAGTTTAACTTCGAGTTTGTGATTTCAGCGGGCATACCTGGAATAGAAATCATTGGGGGAACCTTTTTTCCTTGGGGATGCCATAAGCAAAATCAACATTCCTTAAGCCCTACATTGAGGTTTATTTTGGGTCCCTCCTGCTTACAACGGTTACAGCAAAGTGTAATCCGATTGAAATACGATGATTCAGTCGTGATTAATGTGGGTAATTGGCACAGTGTTCAACACGGTTGCCCCATAAAAGCGTGGCCGAAGTTCTCGTTCCGGACCGTGGCAAGGGTATGCAACACTGACGAGCTGAGCTGACAAGAAGAGAACTCGGGTCTAGTGCTTCTTTTCTAAACGTGCTGACTGGAGAGCTAGTGGGACTGCTACATAGGTGATCAGTTGGGAGTGATGCTCAATGTATATAATATATAACAGTCTCCTACTGTTGTGACCGCAAAAGACGCTTGGCCTGAGAATTCTTCTATTGCACAAACGCCCGTATAGGTCATGTCAAAAATCAAACCACAAACGCGTATACTCATTTGCAAGTTAGATATGCATTCACATCATTGTCATTCGCCTTGGTGGAACTTCTGCCGAGCGCGTACACACTATTTCGATAGTCTCTCCTTGTCCTCCGTCTTCCTGGCATTCGCAGCTTGCCCTTTTGTTCCTGAACGTTGCCTGTGTGTAATATACTACTTGTGAGTAGTATACTACTCACAACGAAACTGCCTGCCATACAACACTACTACCCACCGGCAATTAAATCATCTCTGTTTCTGTACCCTGCATTTTCGAGCATCAATGTCCAGAAAGCTAGTATCTTTTAGCCTTCTCTTTAAGAGCGATGATGCATGTCAACTAATTCATCATCGTCTAGTCAGTTCTATCGCAAGAACATATAATGCGATTTTCCCAATGATTCTGTTCAGAACATTCCGGATTCCGACGCTCCGTGTGAAACAACCGGTACCCGAGGTAGCCAAATCCAATGTTATCTGTGAGTATCGATGTAGATGCGTAGCATCCTAGATAAGCAAGACTGAACGTCAGTTTGGGAACTCGGAGCATGCAGCATATCCCGAAATGGGTCAGAAAACAGGTCGTGCAAATACATGACGTCACAGCCGCGCGTAGGAGTAAGGGGCCTGTACTATCCATCGCACGCCACATACTAATGACGCAACACCAATGCGATCCTACAACGGCATTTCACATTATGCACTCAACTCCACACAGGCAAATACTGCGCTGTGCTGAATCTACCGTCATTCGTAGGTTCAAACCCGTGTTGTGTGTTCAGAAACAACTGTTTGTAAAGTTGTCACTACTATGGTAGTTACAGTGCTTGTGAATTCTGACATTTGGCATCCTCCAGTATCTTGTTCGCCTTCTCGTAGTGATATGTAAATGGTCTGTAGTATGCACTCGTAAAGATGCAGTGAATTCTGTCCGGACTTTAATCGTGCAATATCGGTCTACTGTCTTCTTTATTCCAATTTTGATTGATCCAATGAAACTGTGGGACAAAATTAATGATCACTGCACGTTAACCCAATGACGGCTATCACGCGGAGGGCCTACAATGGCACTCGTGCTTGCGTTATTCTCACCTGTCCCGGTTCATGCTAGATGATGTTCTTTGCTTCTAAACAGGTACCGAAGCGTGCAATGGACGTAGTTTACTGAAACAGTCGCAAACGAACCAGTAACTCACCGTTGGTGATCTGTGGGCAGGTAGTTTATCATTCAGATTTAGAACGAAATAGACTGACCAGATGATGTGTCAACCAATGTTTTCCGTTCGAATTGCATTCACATGAAACTGAGCTTTATCCCAACCCCTGGCATAGTTTTTGGCGAGTGAACAGCTTTCTTATTCTGTTTAGATCATTCTCGTGTAGAGTACGGGCCGTAGACCATGCCATTCCCTTTTCTAAATCTAGGAGCAGTCACTGTACTAACCTGACCTATGATGAACGGGTCGTTTCGAAATTTCCACTGTCCTTCTACTAGAGGAGACGTCCAGAAAATGGACAATATCACCCAACTCTAGTTCTATGTGAAATTTATCAGTGGATGTTTTCATTTGAACTTGTTCACGATATCCTGGATGTTGTGGACTTCTGAATTCGTGATGACGAATATATTATCAACATTCCGGCTGTAAAAAAACACTTCATTGTTCATGGTTGACATTGTACGTTGCAACTTGCTCATGGAGCATTGGTTGTACTGTTCCTTTTAGTGCCACTCTATCAGTTTGCCTGTAAAAGTTACCGTTAAAAGTAAACTACACTCCAAATACATCGTAGAAGCAACCGTATCAAGTAAGCCGTCAGTAGACCGATCGGGCTGTTACCGTCTTCAATAAAGTGCTCTATCGTCTCAATGTGACACAGTTTGAAACAGGGATGTTACGTTAAAAGAATTCATGTCCTTGGTACCAACGTGGTTGCTACGATTTGTATTCACGAATACGAATATATACCGAACAATGTGAACGCAAAATTATTTCCGAATTGACTTGAAAACCTCGGCTAACCATTGTGCGAATACACTATCAGGTAAGTTCTCTGTATCCAGCGTAGAGCGCGAAGGGCAATCTGGTTTACAAAGACGTGAGGTAATGACGCCTGCATGTTTTATAACCTCGAATTGTGCGGTTTTTATGACATCTCTCAGTCGTTTTAGACTGCCAGTTATCTGGATATCTGTTACTACTATTTTACTCTTGTCTTTTCATTTTGGTAAACTTAGTGCAGGCATACCTTACATCTCGTTTGTATTGTCAGGTTTGCTAAACAACGCTATCCCGACAATTTTGTTCGGTCATGTTAGTTGGGTATCCTATCCATCACGCAGAGTGCGTAAGCCTTGAGTACCAGGTTTTACGTACGACCATTTTTATGCAGGTAATTTATAAATATAGCAGCCTGATAAAATTCTACCGAAGACGTCCTTGCTGTACTTTGTGTTCTATTATTATTATTATTATTATTATTATTATTATTATTATTATTATTATTACATTTTTCCAATCTGTTGATTTGTCTGTCGTTCATCTGTTGTAAGCGTGAATGTATGAAAAGCTGAAGGTTTGCTTCTCCAGTTGCGTAAAGCGAGTTATTGACTTGAGTTGTTGTCGCCTGCCTGGCTGGGGTCCTCGTGATCACTCAGACCGCTGGTTAGAGATGCTATCCGAGATGGCGATGTATCGCAGTCAGTGGCATACCTGTATCCATACCATTTATAGTTCTTCCGCTTAGTCTTGTTTTCATAATTTTCAACCTTCTTAGTAACGTTTTCTTCCAGGATATTCCACGTCACTGTTGAGGTGAACGGTGGCTCGAGCCACAGTACCTTTTGGTCAGGCTCATGGCTGTTATGATGAGGATACTGATGGTTTAGATAAATTATTTTACTATTTTCTGCCAGACCCTTTCAATTGAATACGGTCCACCTTTGAAAGTTGCCTCCACTAGGTACTGGATCCGTGTCACTCTTGATGATGTTTTTACTAAGATATTCTTTCTGTTCTTCAGTTACTGAATGATGTGGATTCATGGTAAGTAATAAGGTGTTTTGTAAGATATAGGTTGAACATGACTTACAGCTGGTCACAGCTTTCGCATTCCTGTGCACTTTTAAGCAGCCTTTTTCAAAAAGAAGTTTTGTGCTCGCGTCCCAATCTTGTTAGTACGGGTTAGTAATGCGTATCCTTGTAACGATCAGGAGTTGGACTGTGGATATACTTTCATGGGGTAACCTTGTCGACCACTGCTTCATGGCTTTCAAATTACACACGACCGAATCGTCATACACAAACGTTTCAGCCGCAACTGGTTTAGGTTCAGACAGCGTACGGGTAGTCTTTCTGCATTGACGTCACAGACTGTTTAAATTTTTGTGTGTGGTAGTTATACAAAATAATTTTATTGACGTGGTAGTTTCTGCTGTTTTGTGAGCCACCAGATGTCGTATCTGATGCCTTTCCACCAGCTCATATCAGGGGTAATCAGTAGGCTCGTTTGCACATCGTTATTCAAATCTCACTTCAGTTTTTGGACAATGTCTGGATCAACTGTTGCACTTTTTTATATTGGTATTCGACTGTACTGCTGATTAGACTGACTTCTCTTTTGTGGACTGCGTAGAGAAAGACCAGTTCAGTGTATTGCTCCATCATTGAGGGGCATATTCAGTTTTGCTGGTATGGTCAAGATGTGCCGTGAAGATGGATCGTGTATAAACAGGAAATTGTGGTTTTGCGATATCACAGCGGTATTGTGATGATCTTACCCTGTCACACTATCAGCCTATACTAGAGGGATCAAGAAACAAGCCCCTTCCGACCGACTTGATAACATTATAGCCTGTGTGTCATCATCGTCATACCTACGTTGCAATTATGTAATATCGTGTGTGCATTGGTGTCAGCCCGGTAAACTGAGTTTCGGTGTATATTTCCTGAAGATTTAGATAATCCCATTCTCAAGAGTGGCGCCTGCTAAGCGTTCGTTAGCGTGTTAACTTTATTCTGGACCAAAAAACCCGTCGAACTCCTTCTATAGTATATTATTGTTTGTCCTTAAATTTGATTCTGATTGTCCAGTACATTTCACTTCACTGACGAATGCTGTTAGTCAAGGACATATTCAAAGCTTATCTTTCGAAACTAACTAGCGCACCATGATCACAGTCCTCATTATGTTTGTGAACGTGTATTTTTCCGCGTTCCTCAAAACAGCTGCAAATAAAAGCAAGAAGTTTACATTTTTCTGTTTACCGAAACCGCATGGTGGACCTTTGTTTTAACATCTTGAATAGCCATCTGAGTTCATTAGAAGCGTTTTTTATTTTATCAACTGTCTCAGCATTATTTATGACCTTCTCGTTGTGATGATTCAGTTTGTTTCCGAAAGCTTGTTTACTTACGAACTAGATTTGTAGTGTTCCTCCGAGTATGACATCAATCGTAAAACAAATATCTAAACTAACTGGGCACACTCACAAAGTGATCCAACAAGCTCGTCACACGCCGTTCAATTGTCCACACTTCACCTCTCGACACCGTTTGTACTCGAACCTGCTTGAATAATTTCAACTTGTTTCACGCATTTTCTTTGGTTAGGCATTCTGTCGCTGTACTGTCCGCTATCCCATGCTGGTTTGGTTGCCGCTGCCACTCATGTCTTATTTAACATTCTGCATTTGGTTGGCTGGCACTAACCAGCTTCGTTGACCACAATCCCGCTCGCGGACGCAGCACGTTTGGATCGTTAACGTCCGGTTTTGATTCACATCCCTCCAGCTTTTGAAATGTTATTCAGAGTTTAAAGTTTCTGCTCATTAAATTAATGTCTATTCTACGCTGTTCTTTATCGTTCATTCCTGCTTTATTAGCTGGCCTGTTTATCAGTCACTGACCGTTCTGTATGCATTAGCGTGTTCAGATGTCTCCACTTCTCTATCATCCTTTCTTGCCATGTTCAGGAAACACTGCTCTGCACGACTGTGCCGAAAGCGGTAACCTGAAAGGCTTGCAACTGTTACTTGAACATCGGGCCATCATGCGCCGTGATGAGTACGGACAATCACCGATCATGTCCGGAGCAAACGCGGCTTTCAAAAAGGCACGTTTTTACCACGTGGAGTTTTATTTTTACACATTGTGATTGACCACTTATACGACTGCCGTAGTGTATACGTTATATCTAACATTTCATCCTCTATTAGTCTCAGTGCTTTCAGGGCAGTTTCACTCCACTCTTCACAGGATTAACCGTGAAGCGTGGAATTAAAGCTGATTAAACTTGGCTCTCATCGACCATGATCTACTTCGCTGGAACCCATGGCTATATATGGGTTTGAACCGTTCGCGTTTTTCGGTTGCAGTTGCTGTTGCTTAACACATTGTTTTTGTACATCTGTTTTTCACTCTTCTGTTCACTTACTTGTTAATTATCGGTAGGACAATTTAGCTGAGACCCTAGCGCGAAAATCTGGACTTCGGCTGATTCAGAGCCGGCTGTGTAAACCACGGAAGCCCATAATTTTCTCGGCTAAATCTCATTTATGTTGATAATTGTTTGCATCCTTGGATTTGATATTCACATTTTGCTTATCACATTTCCGCTTATCTTCTTGTTATTTGACAGAATTATACCATTTCGTTCATTCACAACGCCCCCGTGCCTGACCAGATGGTAGTATTTTCCGAGTCACCATTCACCCGGCAATGATCGCAGTCACGCTGCCATCTCAGATAGCGTTCCTAAAGTACCGTTTGTTTGGTCACATCCCAATGGGACAAGTGACACTTACTCACCTTACTCAATATTATTTCTCGTTCATATCCTTTCCTGATCATCCTGTGGATTTACCCTGGTGTTGATGGTCTTGATATTATGGACAATCAAGAAAGTGGCAGCGACAAAGTCGTAGGTCTTCTTTGAACGGTGTTTGTCGTAAGAACTTCAGTCCAACTACTATGTATGCTTTTAACGAGTTAGTCGGCGATAGTTGAACTCAGAACACACTATTCTCGTCTTAGAGCGGCCTGCAGCTCAGTCGTGGAGTATTTTAGCGTATTTGTAAACTAACTGGATTGGCATACACCAGACGTTTTTCACGGGGTTTGCCTTCTGATTCGCGACTGGACAGCCCAACACATGTAATCCCCAAAGCAGAAGCCACATTTTTGTTATATTGGATCTGTTGTGGGAGAAATGTCTTGCTCGCAAGCAATTTCCCGTTGGTGCGTTAACAGGGGATTTCACAACGTGCTGGCAAAAATCGTTATTTTGTTCATCATCCAGTCTAGCCAGTTCACCGACTATCATGAATGTGTTTATATCCTAAACCATCAGCGACTGCCTATCATCAGTTCGAATGTGCTTGAGACCAATGCAGCATCCATAATTTGAAAACAACCTGTGTACAGTCGGCAATTTGGTTTATTACTGATGAGTAGTAGGGGATTTTGGTTTTCATAAAGATTGAACATCACCCACAATTGATCGCAGCTGCCGCATTTCTCTAGACTTTCCAGTTGACTCCTCTCGAAAAGAAGCACCAGACTCGAGTTTAGCTCTCATCAGAACTCGTCAGTAGTGCATATCCTTGCCATTGCCGGGACTAGAACTTCGGCCACGCGTTTATGAGGCAACCGTGTTGACCACTGCGCCATTGACCTCACATCAGGCATGACCGAATTGTCATATGTGAACGCTCAACCACTTTCGTTCGTGAGTAATGATCAGGTTTCCTGATTGCTTGAAGAGGAGACAGTTATTGTCTGTCAACTCCAGTTGATTTGGTTTATTGTTAACATTTCACTTCTGATGCTAAAGTTTTTTTTAGGTCATCTGATCTGGTCTTAAGAAGCTGTCACAACGAGACTGGACCTTGACGCGATGTGACGACTTGCGCATCTTGATAAGCTATTGGGCTAAACTGGACGGTGTGGCCACCACACCGATAGAGTCACTCATACCAGGCAGGCCAGTAGGTAGAGGTCTGACAAACTAGTCTCCTCCAGGTTGAGGGTTGGAAGAAGGTTGGCATCTTTTTCCGGTACACTGCCACCCTCCCGCTGCTTTGGCTTTTGAGCCAAAGGCTTTATTTGAGAACCCTAATCGTTCTCCTGTTTAGGTCTGGGCGCCCTGGCAATATCTCAGCCCACACACAACCATGAATATTCACAACACCAGTAATTCCTTACTGCATCGGCCGTCCCGCAGTATAAACCGGGCCGCCCTATCTGCTACATACAGCAGGGTGGATAGGCGAAAACATGTTACTGCTGACCCCGCCCCTACTGTCCTATCAAATTTAGTTCTCAGGCCCCTCCCGACCTCCATTTCCGATAGTTACTCCACAGGTCCCACAACAGATGTAGCTAACCGTGGTAACGCTGAGCCGGTAAGTTCCGTCTCTTGCCATTTGGCTTCATGCCTCCCTCGTCCCTTGCTTTGATCTAAAATGCGAATTAATATAGGTGCCTTCAACGTTTACACTCTAAAACAAATGGATCAGCAGGCCGCTCTCGCCTGAACGTTAGACTCGTTGAATGTCGATGTCTACTGCATTTCGAAGACGAGAATCCGGGATAGTAGTCATTGTCTGGTACTAACAACACCTGCACTGTCTACCTGATACTGGTTATACACTTCAGATGACTCCACAGCCGCTGTTACAGGTCAGGCTGGAGTAGGTATAGTCCTCAGCAGGACGACCTCCGCCGCGTTAGTAGATTGGATTCCTGTTAGCAGTGGGCTTCGTGCCGTCCGCTTGGCAGGTTCTGTTAAGGCCTCGCGCTAGATGCAACACTTTAAGAAATTTATTCATTGTGTTTGCATACGTTCCTACTGACTGTGGTGACGCCGGTGTTAAGGACGCATTTTACTCGGATCTGGCCGCTCTCCTTCGAATGACACATGGTTCTGATATAGTCGTTGTGGCCGGAGATATGAATGCTCAGGCGGGTCGCCTTGGCGAGGCCGAGACTCGTTTAGGTGGCAGGTTTTGGATAGAATGATATCTGTCAGATAATGGCGGGCGATTGTTGCAGCTGTGCACTAAGTATAAGCTACTTTTAGCCAGCACTAGTTTTAGGCATCGTGCACGTCATTACTATACTTGGCGCCCGCCTTTTCCGAATCAGGCCCGATCTCAGATAGACCACATAGCTGTTGGTTACAGGTGGCGTGGTTGCATTCAAGACTGTCGTTCTTATTGGAGCACGTACTTGGACTCAGATCATGCATTGGTATGTTGTCGTTTTGTTCTTACTTTTGCGGGTCAACGAACCCACAGACACCAACGACTGGCTGTTGAGAAATTGGCTTTACCATCTGTAAAGCATAAGTACCAAACTAGCTTAAAAAGCCGCCTTTGTGGTACACTCTCCGAAGACCTTAGTAGCTGCTGGACACAAATCTCACAAGCTATTCAGAAAGCAGGTATTATAGCATGCGGCAAAGAGGTACACAAGTTTGACAAACATTGGATTTCAGAGGAATCACTGGAGTTGTTAGAAGCCAGACAGAAGATTCATCCTGGCAGTTCACATAATAAGTCTAGAAGAGATATCCGTAGGAAGCTGAAACGTAGTCTAAAGGCTGATGATGAGGCTTGGTGGGTGGAAAAAGTTAAGGAAATGGAGATCGCTTTTGCCTCAGGGAACAGCGGCAAACTCTTTAAGCTGATCCGTGTCACTGGTCCCAAGCGACCGTCTGTCAGTGAAGCCATCAGCTGGGCAGATGGCACACTAATCTATACTAAGTCCAGAAGGTTGGAACGCTGGGCGGAACATTTTGAGGGTCAATTTAGCTGGCCTCCTGCTTCTACCGTGCTGCCACCACAAACTTGTGATGTGACGCCCTGGTCGGTAGATCTAGAACCACCCACTGAGACTGAGGTTCGCAATTGCATCTCGGTTCTCAGTCGTAATAAGGCTGCTGGTCAAGATGATCTTGTGCCAGTACGTTTTAAGGAAGGTGGAGAGGTGTTAGTTGAGGCCTTGATTCAGCCGTTTCAACTTGTGTGGATGACGGAGTCCATCCCTCCGTGCTGGGGTCACGCGCTAAAAGTTTCCATATTCAAGAAAGGTATCAAGAGCTCTTGCGGAAACCATAGGTGAATTAGTTGGAGCCCAGTCATTTCTAGGGTTCTACCATCCGTTATACTCCGTCGACTCACTGCAGTTCGGGAGTTAACATTAGAGAAGAACAAGCAGGGTTTCGTCCTGGCCGGGGATGTATAGATCACATTTTTACCCTTCGTCAAATTTTGGAGCAGCGTCATGTTTACCGCCGGCCAACAGTTGCC
>JTDE01000187.1:236361-261702 GCA_014338405.1 Paragonimus skrjabini miyazakii | reverse complement strand
TCTCAAGTGTTCATTGGATTCACGACAGATTTCCTGGCTGAAGTAAGCTCGGTTGGTTTGTTTGCAAGGTGTAGGTACTTTGATGTTGAATGTTTGAATATAGACGTAGCTATTTTTATTAGTTAGGTCTCTTTCCGTCCCCTTCTTTTCTTTTTTCTCTTGTATAGTTTTTTTCTTTTCTTTTTTTCACCTCGTGGTTGTGTGGCAGTTAAGCATCAGTGTTAACCACTGATGTAATAATGTCTGTGATGATGATTCCGATGAAATCGGTCCGAACCCTGGTTTTTACATCATGTTTCCAACAGTCCATCGCGACTTATTCGGCGGTGCTGGTTAGTTTTTATTGTTTTCTGGCACGGAGTTTGATTGGTGATCAACTGACAATCCATTGGTTGGCGCACCCCAAGCAACTGGACGTTTATCCCTCTGCCCTAAGTGTAATAGTTGTGACGTTACTTCGTGCATCCTATTGATGGTAATTAAAAGTTCCCTCTGGAACTATTGGTTGTATCAGATTTCTGGCGTGTATCTCACGAAGGGTTACCTGTCATGTGAACTACAAGGTGACAATTGGTTTAGACATTTTACGCCGGTCCATTAGTAACACAACTCCCACGATTGCGGACTCACGTTGTGGTCACGGCGACTGCTCCTGTTCTGTCTTATAAGGCTCCGCAGTACCCTGCCCACAGATGGCAACAGACACTATGCGATATACAAGCAAGACGCATATTTAACTGTTATATAGTTTTATCAGCACTACTTTGTATTTCTGTTTTCATACTTTTAGATTGTGGATTACTTGACTGCCCTGAGTGATTCCTTATCGTGTGACTCGTCGGAGGTGAACATTAGCATCCATGAGAAAATTGCCGCCTACGAATTGCTCGGAGCCAGTCTTTTCGACCGTCATTCGCTTGTTCAGGATGCGATTGCAGCCTGGTTCCAGGCTTTGAAATTGCGTCAGTTGGCATGCACTTATCCAAAGCAAGTGCTGTCAGTCAACCCGCAGTGCCAGTGTCCCGTCCTTCTTGATTCGCTCGCCGCAGCCGATAACAACCCTCCAGAACCTTCGTCAGCAAGTGGTAGTCGACGTGGGTCTAGTGAAGTGTTTGGAACCAATTGGTCACTGGTCAGTTTGGCCGCTCGTGAAGCCGTTCACATGTCAGAATCCGCGCTCATCGTCCGTACAGTTGGCGTCCCCTTAGACAACAGTTCTGTAAGTCTGATATGTGCTTCTTGTTGTCGGGCTGAGTCACCACTTCCTGAGGGATGCGCTGTGTTCAGGGATACCAGCCTTGCAGCGGACTTGTACACAGCAAAACAAATCGCTTTACAAAATGAATTATATGCGGCTTATCTGAAGGAGCTGAGACACACTGATTTTCCCGCTAATTCCCGCACGTCTCGACCATCTGCATTTTGTTCACATCGAGACTTTGTGGATGGTTGTGGTCAATCTACCTGCTTCCCATCTACCTCGGTAACGGATACTTCTCCGTTACCCTGTCCCACTGCTCCACTGAATCCAGTTGTGGGTCTCATGCAGCCTGGCACGCCGGCTGATCCACTTAGATGCAGGGAGCCGGCCTGCTGGGAATGCCCACGGTTCCGGCGCTGCTCCCTGGGCCCAACACCTAATTACACAGCGTTTTCCACACCAGACGCGTCCACTCACTCTGTCAGTCCAACCGCCCGAACACTGTCCTCCGCGATCAGCCAGTGCTCTAACTGTGGTCAGCTTGTCATCCGTTTTGGCACACGCTACTCGTTAATTCAGAAGGCAACAGCTCACTCATCCTCACAACCTACTTCGGACTCTGTTCCTCGAGGTTAGTCGTCTGTTGTCTCGAGTCCATCCCCCTTTTGTTGACAGTGACCTAGCAGTTGGAAATGTAGGTTTTGTGGTCAAGCCACCATATATTTGTTCATACATTTCACGGCCAGATTAGTTTTCTATCTGGTACCTTCAACCTGAATTTATAAGACTTTAACACATTCATGTCTGGTTTAAAACTAGCGTTTCATCTACATGTTTATTATGCACAGGTGGGTTTTTCAGTTTTATGGCGACCCCAACTCGAGTTTGGTCAAAAAATTCCGTGTGTAACAAATTATGCTTGGTCTATCGTGCTGCGCAACTTAGGGACCTGACCCATGTCTAAAAGTACGTATAGGCTTTCAGCTTTGGACCGTCATTGTGTTGGGCTGATAGTGTGAACAACGCGAAGGTGTTTACGTTGGTTGCTTTGATGATAGGGTCTGGTTAGACCGCATATTACGTCTGTTGGCTGAGCTTCTAACCAGTCGTACGTTGTTCTACGTGGACGCTCATGCTTTGGGAAAATATGTGATAACCAAGTACTGGATATATCTGCTCGTCACGAAAGTCTTGAACATTCTGCTGAACAAGGTCGTCAGATGCTGTTTGCTAGCTTAGCGATACTGCGGTCATCTACACAGCTTTTGGAAACTCATTTAGGCATGGCCGTTTAGGCATGTCATAATAAATGGTGTGCCTGCATCTGGCTCTTCCGTGCAACTCCATCGTTTTTCTGACGTTCTTGATCCATCAGTGTGCTTGTTACACTCGGTCACTGTACCTATCTAACGGGCGTATATGGTCCATGGCCCGTTTATCGCATTGGATGGAAATGGTTTGTAATCTCGCAAACCTAAAATCGGTCTCCTTCGTTTACTGATGGTGGGGATCATTTATTCACCAAATGGAAGCCAAGACGATTCCATTGAGGCAATCAGCGACATCAGATTTCTAGTGTTTTGCCCGTATGTTATTACCAAATAGTCAAACTGACTGTGGCTTGAGAAAGCCTACAATTTCCGAACGAACAACTGCTTTTAGCTGAAAAAACGCGTTGGGAAATGAGATTCTCAAATAGAACCGTCTTCTGTCCATTCCACGTTTTGCGTAACGTTTTCCTCCATATCTGGACAATCGTTCGCCAGCAACCGCTAGGTTTTGAAAAAATCAGTTGATTTTGTTCTGTCCATGCCGTAAGGCACTCAAATGAACATCATCAGGATAGACTCTAACCGACTATTTGAAGTACGTTCACCAAGGTTCCTACATCCTGTCATCTTTCTTACGGAGCAAAGAATATCGGCCTATTTAGTCCTAAAATACAGCGTTTATCTCCTCTCCGTATCACAAATCTGTCCTGTTAGATGGCTTAGATTCAAGAACTTCATTTCAGGTCACTGCTTAACGCAGTCCACTGTTTCACGAATTATGTTTCCAGCCTTTATATCACGTGGCTTTACGGTCATTCTGCGCGAAGCTTGGCAGCAAGAGCAGTCAGGGAAACCGGTACTCCAGCTAGCAACTATGTGATTTCCAATCTGGGATTCGATATTCTATTAAATGATTGTTCGGACTTGTGTTTCTACAACTGACAATCCAAATTACACCCAGCTAGCATGTATGTGCTATCATGTGTGTTGACTTGCTCATCTGTCCTTAAGAATGTGAACTCTTCAGGTCTTGCTTACCACGTCATCCACACACAGTCGACGTGGCTATCTTCCACATTGCGGGCCGAGTTTAGACTTATCAGTCCGAAGTGTAGCACTCACACAGTGCGTTTCTAATTGTCCAGCAATAGCTTACCTGCTTGTTCGTAGATTCAGTCAGTTTTTGTCTTATTGTGCACTACAGGAGTGGCTTAAGTTACTATCACAACTTGTGTTCATTCTGAATTCTAACCTCTGTCACTGCGTTGTGAGGTGTGGTAAGGGATTCTATTTATTTACAGTGTGTTAACATGAGAAATGCTTACTCCGTCTGCAGACGCCCGCGGTAGATGAGTTCCTAATACGGAACTTTTTCGCAGTTTGTGGTCGATACATACTAATTTATTTATCGTGCAAAATTATCCCAAGCTTTCCATTATACTTCGTACATCTGCGCCCTATTGAACATTTTCTCATGCTTCCGGAAAGTCACATTTAGTTCATCGGGCTATTCTTAATTAGTGTACTTCAGGACCACAATTCTAGTCGTACTGATAGCCCCTGATGCATTCTGCACTTTTTATTGTCAGAGTATTGTTGCTACGAAGTCTTCTGTCCGTTATATGTCTATCCACTGAATTCCTCCAATTTCTCTTTGCGGACCGTTTTTATCATTATTTATGTGTGAATCCTCGTTGATAGTCGCCTGCTGGTTGGCTGTACAGGTCATGTTGGTATTTATTTCTGGTTTATGAATCTGATCAACACTAAATGTTACTATTAATAAGGAGTTGTCGATTACTTAACTATCGTTAATAATAATAATGTTCGCACCAGAAGCTAACTGTGTCCGTACTATTCCTATTGCATTCAATTTGTCCAGTTACTGCCAAGGATTTCGAAGCGTCGTTGGCTGTTGCTTCCAGCCGCGATACTCACCAGAAATCAACGATGAACACAATCTCCAGCTGTCGTCAGGTTCGGAGTATTATAGTTTTATTGATGTGCGTTTACGTAATATCGCGCGCCTGCAGTTCGTCTGGTTGGTTATTAGTTTTTGTGGTGAGGCAGTCGGTACAGCTGGGCGAATGCTTTTCATGCGTTAAACGATGTAACCTGTGAGTCTGCGGTATTACCTGTGATACGCACTTTTACGTAATTTTTGACCTACAGCTTCGTTGACAAATGATAAGGTTGTACTGCACTATGAACTATTCTGAAACGTAGACTTCCTCATTCTTCTGTTATCGCCTTCAGACCCTGCGGACGACCAACAACTCGTGCTTCGCGTGCTCCCATTTGGCTTCCGAGTCACATCCATTGATCCGCCGTTTGCGTCAATGTGGCGAGGAGGCATTCGGTCACGTACGTGAGTTTGCTAGCAACGAGGAATTGACCGAGCTCTTGCGCAGCGCCCATGCACTCCGGCTACAACCGCTGCTTATTCGGCTTCGAATTCTGGGTCCTGATCATCCAGACACTATATACTTCATCCGGTCAGTTCATCTAGTGCTTGTATTCTTATTTGCCATCCTGCTGTATATTTGCGAAATGACGTACTAGCTATTCAATCTTAATCCCATCCGAGCTTGTTCACCGAAGTAACATCGCTATGTCTTTTGCTTAAACATTTGTCCAGTGAATAGGCTGATGAGCTTCGGTCTCCGGATAAGACCCATGGTTTTTCGATAATTTTGGTGAATACAAAGAACTCAAACGTCTGAATGCATTGTGCACATCGTGACCCATGCTAATTCCATCCCTGTGTCCGTCGCCTGTACATGGAGTGGCGAAAGCTAAGAGATACACTTCGCTTTCTTTTCTGATGAGTACTTGGTTCTTTTTCATCATGTCCCGACTGGGCGTAAATTTAATTTCCCAGAGCTACGTGATTCCTGCCTTGCTGGCTTGGACTTTCGAAAGATTTTCAAAGGACCACGTTTATTTCGAAATTGATGCCACAGGAGTGTACGAACGAATTGTTGTGTGATTTCTAAAACCAGTTTATGAAATGTTGTTAGTCTGTCTCTCTACCAACCGTTCGTATTCGAACATATCTGCCTGCGATTAAACGTCATCACATGTAATATTCTATCTAGAAATAACGTCTTCTATCAGCCGGCCGTAATAGACCGTCCAGTCTTAGTCGGCGATTTGCGCAAATCTTATGCACCCGATATCGTAGCCACTTTTAAAGACCTCACATTGACGTTACTAGGCTATTGTTGGACTTACATAAGACCCGTTCCAAGTTATGACTTACAAGGACGAAGGAAATAGTTCTCTTCAAATTTCGGTTATTCTAGTCATCCGTGAATCAGTTGGCAAGCTGGGAAGAGCTGGACGCGTGTGTGGACAATGCCTTGTACAACTTGAAGACTGATAGAAACCCGTTCTGTGCTGAAAATCGATTACTATAATTAAATCAAGATCGTTAATTGTTGAAAGGCTAATACGCATATATCACAATGGAATAAAAAGACCGTTCAGAGAACCGAAAACTGGAATAGGTGAATACCGAGGGTTGTTCGTTATGCTGCCCTTTACTCCTCTTGAGTATCAGGCCATAGTCGTGTTTTTTCTTGAGACCACCGGTCGTTCTCTGGATGTATGTTATACGGGCAACTTGACAGTATCGCTCGAACTGAGAAAGATCAAGTCCACGGAGTCGGGGTTTACGACCTCTGGATTATTCTTCCACCGATTCTTGATCGTTTGAACCGTTTTGCGTCAATGGAAAGTTTGGATGACCAATTAAAAAATCACGTAATGTTTGCCACGTGTTTCTATTTGACTGTTGTATCGGGCTGCTTGTTTGATTCTGTCGATCCAGTGTTGGGAGTTGAGTGTTATTAATAGACCTTGCTACAGATCGTTCACAAAAATACTCCTGTTACACCTTGCCCAAATTACGGATAGGAATCCTACCTTCTTTATCTGTTGAGCTTCCATGTTTCACGGAATGCAACCAGTTACACATCTGTGGGTGGTGTACAATTTAACAGGTATCTGCCACCGCCACAATGATTACCAATGAAATGATGCACAGCTGTTTCTATTTCATTGGGTCTGATCAGTACAGCGCACGGGTAGGAATCCGGTCGACGACCAATGAGTAAGCACCATAGTGGTAGTCTCGATATATCCACCAGACTGAGGAGCTATTAGGGTTGCAGGAAAGTACGACGGTAACTTCATTTTACTATTACATTTCATTTCTCAGTGTTCTGAAATTCATCAACCAGCAGACATCCATTACGACCCCAAAGGCACTGAAAGAAGGTTTTGCCAGTAGTTGACGCTTTCTGAGAAAATGCTGATGCTAGATGCATCACGAGTCAAACATAAGTGACTGATCGACTCCAGCCTATATTAAAATCTGGTCCATCAGCTATGGGAAGTTTGATTCTCCTGCGTGTGTGGTGCTGTTGAGTTTCAACTATATGGAAGCAGCTGTGCACCACTTCCTTGACGATCACTGAGACCAGTAGCTTACAAACTAAGTGGTATCCACGACGGCAGTTTACTGGGGTCTTCCTTTGTAGTTGGCCGCTGATCAACATTGATAACCAAACGCCTAACAACTGTCTCGTCAAGAACCTACAACTGTTCAAGGTCGTATGTAACGTCGCCACACGCCGGAACATTGATTGTGTCTTGTGTCATGAGCAGTCGTTTTGTGCCTGTCTCGTTGTTTATGCAGATGCCAGTGTTGGTGTACTCTGAGTTACACATTGATGGCAAACGGACAACTAGCTGTTCATATCAAGGAGCATGATCCAAAGAGGTTAAGACACTGCTGTTGGGGCTTATCCAGATACGACGTCCTGCAGGTCTGCGTCGGCCGACTTTGACGGAAGTGCCAAATCTAACGGCACATAAGCGACCGTTCACTTTGATCCACTTAAGCTCTGTATTAGAGTTCATTGCAGTCCTCACCTTGGTTTCACAACGAGATTTTATTTTATCTAACACAGACTCTGAGGAGTGATTGCTGATCCTTAGCATTATACAGGGCGAATTCAAGTGAAAGATTGTAAAGGTGCCTTCCAGAGACAACACGCATCAAGAAAGTGCTTGCCAGCGTCCATTATACTCCGTCGACTCACTGCAGTTCGGGAGTTATCGTTAGAGAAGAACAAACAGGGTTTCGTCCTGGCCGGGGATGTATAGATCACATTTTTACCCTTCGTCAAATTTTGGAGCAGCGTCATGTTTACCGCCGGCCAACAGTTGCCGTATTCCTCGACTGTAAAGGTGCGTTCGATCCGGTGGATCGATCTACACTTTTAGAGTCGCTTAAACGCAGGGTGTACCGACCAACTATGTGAACATACTGTCGGCGCTTTATTCCCATATTTCTGTTCAGGTTAGGGTTTACGGTGAGCTGTCTGACAGTTTCAGCACCATGAGCGGCGTTCGTCAAGGCTGTCCCCTTTCACCATTTTTGTTCAATTTCGTTATGGACGAAATAATGGAGGATTGTTTCCGGCAGTCACAAGATGCCGTTGTGGACCTCCTACCTGGTGGAAGGCTGACTGATCTTGATTATGCTGACGATAAGGTGTTGCTGTTTGACAATTTTCAAGCAACGCTGAGCGCTATTTCGCGTTCTGCTGAGTACTTCGGAATGCGCTTTGCAGCCTCGAAAAGCAAAATGCTTGTGCAAGATTGTTGTGATTACGTAGGTTTAATGTTAGATAATGAAGTCATGGAGGTTGTTGACCGGTTTGTATATTTTGGAAGCTGTATCAGCGGTGGCGGTGGAAATGTAGTGAATTAGATAGATGCGCGTATTTCTAAGGCTAGGGCGGCGTTTACTAATCTGAGGCACTTATGGCGACAGAACGGTATATCTGTGAAACTTAAGGGTCGCGTACATCAGACAACAGTGAGGACTGTATTACTATATGGTAGCGAAACCTGGCCACTCAAGGTAGAGGACGTGAATCGTCTTCAGGTGTTTGACCATCGATGTCTGCGTTCAATCGCTCGTATCGGGTGGCTCCAACGAGTGAGCAACGAGGAGGTTAGGAAGCGGGTGTTTGGCATTGATTGTCAAACGAGTTCTTTCGTTCAGTACCTACACTTGCCCAGACTTAGATGGTTAGGTCATGTACTAAGGATGGCAGCTAGTCATCTGCCACACCGAGCACTGTTTGCCGACGCTTCGGCCGACTGGCGTAAGGTGTGAAGTGGACAGATGATGACCTGGCGTGGACAAATGAAATCGTTCACGAAGGGGTTAGTCACTGTAGATCGGGTTCGTCTTCGGGGTTGGGGCCATGGTGACTCATAGTCGGTGGTTTGGGACGTTAGGTGAGATGGCGGCTAACCGAGCTCGGTGGTGTGAATGTTGTCGTTGTTTGACCGCGTTGTCTGTGAAGTGAGTGCACTTAATGACGCGTGGCAGTGAAAGCCGTAAGGAGGCTGTGTTGCTGATGACGCTTTACATTCACTTACAGCTCGGTTGTTTGTTTGCAAGGTGTAGGTACTTTGATGTTGAATGTTTGAATATAGACGTAGCTATTTTTATTAGTTAGGTCTCTTTCCGTCCCCTTCTTTTCTTTTTTCTCTTGTATAGTTTTTTTCTTTTCTTTTTTTCACCTCGTGGTTGTGTGGCAGTTAAACATCACTATGAACCACTGATATATTGCTGCGTATGATGATGATGGTGATGAGCTTACTGACATATTTTTTGAAGAGTGGGCATCAGTGTTTACCAGTTTTCACGCTTTGAGGAAACGAAAGTTAGGAACATAGGGGAGGAAAATACTAACTGACATAGGCTGTACGGCGTCACACGGGTTCATACCTGAGGTGTGAGTAGTCTCATCCTGAGGGTTGCTGAGATTGTCGAAAACCTAATTTGTGCTATCGTTTTTTTTGTTCATGCACTCAAGTTGTCATGGTCTGCCTCCATTGGATCAAGTGACGCGACACCGCAGTAATCGTGTCCGTAATCTAAGACACTAAATTCACATTGTATTAGGGTTCAGCCATCGTCGCTTGACAGCTATGTACGCTTATTGTTTTGTGTTTGGACTCAAGGTGACACTCCGAAAGCGAGTTCGTTTGTCACCTTTTAATCTCCACTTAATTCGATTTCTGATTCGGTGAAACAATGTATACGTTTTTGTTAGCTTAGTAATTGCGATCACTGTAGTTTATACTTAGTGGGTACGGGTTATTTGTTAACCAGTCTTCCGTAATGTGTTAGTAATCAATGTAGGAAAAATAATCTCGATGAGACCACCTCGGCATGCGTTCTTTCCAGGGAAACTCGTTGGAACGAGCCACTTAATTTCTTTGCCAATTTTCAGTGCAGTTCTTCGGAATATTCTTGACAAGTTAATCAAGGAACTTTAAACCCAAGTTATCCTTTTCTTGTTTTGTAACAACTTTTCATTTCATCATGGGGCCGTAATTTCCAGTATATTTGTTCGTTTGCCAAACGTTTGTGCCCCAGAGAATCTTGAGCAGGTTTGGGTAAGGGCTTATCGGTTTAGGATATGCATTTCATGAAGATGTCTAGCTGAAGGCTACTAACTTTAACACATGTATTCAGTGAATATCTGGTCATTTTCTTGTGAAATGGGAAGGCGTCGTCTTCTGTGTTGATTAAATTTCCGCCACACATGTTATGCAATAACTGGCCCTTTGACTCTTTTCGTTTTGTCAATGTAAATAATGTTCACGGTCTCCGCAGATCAAATTGGTTATTTAACACGCGCACTTGTCTTTGTGAATGTCTTTCATATACCTACATACATGACAGAGCATATGTTTCCAGATTGGCTTATTGCGGTGATCAAAGCCAAAGAACGCCTGCGCATTTGTGTCACCACTACTTGTGGTTTCACGAACACCCCGTGCACAGTGTAAGCCCGAAAGAATCGGAACCGTCAGAGTAGAAGTCTTTCTTGTCTCTGTCGGCCATACATTCCCATTGAGACGTTTATGAGGTGTGTGTCTTCATCCATTTTTAAACGAGATTAACTGTATGAATGATTAAGGGACGTGATTTTTTGGAGTCAAAAATCATCTCGCAATCGCGTCTGCGTAGTTCTTGTGTAACGTCCAGTTGATTGGACACTCTTTTGCCTCATTCATGCAACACTGAATATCACTGACTACTCACTTGATACATCTGGAGGTTATTTCGGTCACTTAATTGGCCTCCAATTCACAACCCTTCTTGTTTGATTTTGTCATGGACCACATTCTGGAGGGTGCTTTTGAGAAATGTAGTGAACTTGGTGTTGGGCTTCTTCCTGGCGCTAGATTGACCGATCTGGAGTATGGGGATGACGTTGTCTTACTTAACCCCTATCCCGAAGACGTAGACCATGCTGAACAAGGTGAGTGACCGGGCTGGTGTGTATGGAATGCGCTTCGCACCTTCAAAGTGCAAAATGCTGCTTCAAGACTGGGGGCACTTTAACTCCTACTTTCTTCATCGCAGGTAATCCGCTTGAGATTGTGGACAGTTTCACATATTTGAGCAGCACCACCTCGTCAGCTTGTAATATTGCTGACCAGATATCAGCTACGATAGCAAAAGCACGAGTTGCGTTTGCCAAACTACGTCATCTGTGGCGTCGAAAAGACGTCCGGTTGTCGTTAAAAGGAAGGGTATATAATGCCTGTGTGCGTTCCATTTTGCTTTATAGTTCGGAAACGTGGCTTGTTCGCAAGGAAGATATCAACAGGCTTGCTGTGTTTGACCATCGTTGTCTCTGTCAATTGGCCCATATTAAATGGACTGATTGCGTGAGCAATATGGCAGTTCGCCGACGCGTATTCCGGAACGCTCGAGATGCGCGGTCATAGGTCATCTAATCACGGTACGCAGCTTGCGATGGTTGGGTCACGTACTCCGTATGTCATCTGATCGTTTACCGTATCGGGCATTATATACTCAGACCACCAACCATTGGGTAAAACCACATAGTGGTCAAGCAACAACGTGGTCACGAAATATGAAGACCCTGACTGCTCCACTGAACAAAGTGGGTAGGTGTCGTATGCTTGGATGTGATCCTCGTGATCACTCAAACCGCTGGTTAGAGACGCTATCCGAGATGGCGGTGTGTCGCAGTCAATGGCGTTCCGGTATCCATACCATTTCTAATTCTTCCGCTTAGTCTTGTTTTCATAATTTTCAACCTTCTTAGTAACTTTTTCTTCTAGGATATCCCACGTCACTGTTGAGATGATCGGCGGTCCGAGCCACAGTACCTTTTGGTCAGGCTCATGGCTGCTATGATGGTGATGATGATCCAGGATCATCCTCTTTCGGTGTTTGCATATTGAACTTGGTTTCTCAGTATGCTATTGACAACAAACCTTGACCATTGAGGTCATTTTGTGAGTTTTTTGTATATTCGAACTCATTTGTTCAAACTCAAAATTTTGCGTACTTCGGACCTGCAAAGTATTGCATCGTTTCGATTAGCGAGAGTGGAAATAACCTGGTTTCATTTTCTTCCCGTTTGAGATCAAGATTGTTACTCACCCGCCTCTGGATTGACGATCTTTCGTTTCGACATAGCCATGTATGGCTGGATTCTTTAGCCGGCCTATGTTCACGTCAATGAGCAGTTGCTCAAGCTCCGTGTACGTACGTGCCTGTAAGATCAAAGTAGTGCACATTCCTATACTGTTTTTGTGGCTTTGTCATGGGCATTTTCGAGACTTACTTCAACATTGCATTACAAACAAATGGATAGCTTCTCCCTACTACGCTCTGTACCTTCATTTAGACACACGTAAAGTCAGACAGTGTAAATTTTTCTTTAGGAATCTGTTAGGTGGTCTCACGTCATGAGGCGTGGTTGGTTCGCCCGACCCGTCGTTCTCTTGTCCTCCTCTTTTGACGTAATGTGTTTCGCATTATTGGCCCTTGGTTTACCTGCGCGCTTGCACGTGTGCAGCCATACTGTTCACGCGCCGTCTTACTGTCAGCTGATGCATAGTCCGGTATCGATCGCGCAACGGGCACACGTGACCGTTTGTGATTATCGGCTTGGTTAACCAGTTCTGTTTGTCTTCCCAAGTCCGGTGCAGTCTGTGGATACACAGAAAGAATAAAATCGCAGTATCCTGTAAGTTTTCCGCGTCGATGTTGGGCGCTCCGAAATCAGTTATTCAAGTTGACATTTCCAACTTCAACATTCCTTTGAGATTCTCGGTGATGTGGTACTCAACTCCATCTGACTGTCAACTTCCACGTTTTAGTTTGACCTTTTGTCTACATTGCTTGATGAACTTGTGGATCCCTGTTGCCATGCTACTCACTTCGATTCAGTTCGTCAAATAGTAACACGTCAGATTTGGTGATATCGCAGTTGGTATTGCTGTAACGATGAAAAGGACAAGCAAGTAAACTGACGATTCAGGGTATTTTGCCAGTTCGGTCAGTCAGTATCTGTACATTTGTATAGTTAAAGAGTTCACAGGTTTGATGGAGGTCAATGATAGAATTTGGCATGTTATATTATCAGCCACTTGGAATACACACTACAAGTTGTTGTTAAACCGCAAATCATTAGACCTTAGTTTGGTTGTCATCGTTATCAGTAATTTTCTGCTGTATGTTGAACAGACGACATCAGTTTACTCACTAGGTATCCACCTTGAGCGTCCGTGTTGACAGGTTAACGTTTCGCGGCCCTTCCGAATTCTGGAATCTGTGTAGTAAGTCGGCGGAGTAAAGCGCAGAATTTTGTGACCAGACTTTCCGTTTCCTTGTCTCTCTGGTGCTGTTTAGTCATAGTTGATTCTACCTGCACCTTCACTTTCAGGTGGGACGACGAAAATCAGGTTTCTTTGAGATCTTTCCGATGCTAACAGATGCAATTGCTTAGTTTTCATCAAAGTATGCCTTGGGTGATCTCTATCTCATCTTTCGTATACCTACCAGAAGCTAGCGATTAGCTCTATGGATAGTTTTAAGTGTTCTAGCCTATCGCTTAAAGCGTAGGATTCTCATGTCATTTCTTGAGAGGTTTTGGATGGGAGCCTTTTGACTGTCCCTTACGAAGAAGAGGTAGCTGTTTAACTCAGACTTAACGCAAAACATCAACTTTCATCTCCTCACATTAGTATGTAGCTCTTTCACTATGGTTATGCAGTCTGCCCATGATGTGCATATGGCTTACCGTTGGGAGGCATTTCAACTGATGACCGCGATACCTCACCTACTCTCAACTGCACAAAGACATTTGAGGACATATATCGTGTTTAGTTTGACTGAGCTGTTTTGTATTCCAGCATGATTTCGGACTGCACTAGTTTTTCGTGTCAGGTGAAACGACTGTCGTTTTGTACGCGTACCAAAAGGGAGAAAGCAATCTTTACTCTTCGGTCCTCATGGACTGGGGAGGGTCGCTCAGTCGGCGCGGACCAGCTGGTGAGATGTTCTCAGCCCTCCTGGGTGACTTTTACCGTCCTTTGACCAGTCGATTGCCATGCTAACTTACTCATCTCTCACGGCATCCTCCTACTAAAACCCTATCCAGAGCTACGTGTACATTTGGAAATCAAATTAAGGACACAGACATTTTAAATTTGCTGTTAAAAGACTGATGTTTTTTCCTCGCTCACAGAAATGCCGACCGATGCTTTGTTGCTTACCGCTAGAAATTTCTGCGATGTTTTCGACCATGCATTCGAAGAGACATTCTCGGATGCTATGATGCCTGTAAATCAATCGGTCGGTTTTATTAAAAATGCTTTCTTTAGGATTAGGATGAAGCAGACCCGCTATTCTCAATGCCCGTACAATTCTACTCCAGTTCATCTAGGCATTTTTGGATTATCCGATAATTTCGATGAGATGACTTCTCGGGTAAATGTTCTCGTAGTTGGTTTCAGTAGGTCAGTCACGTGATCATGAGAGAACAGCTCGCTTATTCTGGTTGGCTGGGTAGCATTCCATACATATAACGAATTGGAATCACTCTTAAAAGTTGCATACATCACGTCCTCATCGGATTGCACGTTCTAGAATTTTTGGGGACCCCTTTTACTATTCATTCGCGGAAGTTTCCCATTTTTGTGAGTCAATATCCCTAGCCTGCGTTCAGCCATGCAATCTAGTGAAGATTGTTTGCAAAATGAATGAGAGGTGATAACCGGATGGATCGCACCTTTTCGCTGAAAGTCGTGTAAACGTGCAGCCTACTGTTACGGATTTTCCCCTAATTCAGTGACTGGGTGAACGTTCAATCCGTGCACGTACGTGAAATAACCGCGCGCCCGGACCAGTGCAGTGTAGATTTTTGAGTGTATTTTTTGAATGAACGAAAAATTTCGTTCAACGTTCTACTGCCTTGAATCAAATTTAGGTGTAACTTAGGCCGTGTTTGTTTCCGTTGGGAGTTAGTGTTCAGGATTGTACCTTGTCATTACAAGACATATTTTATAGTTTATACAACCTAACATTGGACAACTGGAAATATCAGCAGACGATCGTGCTGTACGTGTGCGTTCCGTTCTGGATAGATGTTACAAACCGCTTCGTCCATTTATGGGACTAAATTTGTATTTAGTTAAGATGATGTAGCTTTCTACTGACCGTAATGGGATTCTTCTCTACAACATGAACCTTGGCCATTCAGGTATACGAACCGAACTTTACGGCAGCGTAACCTGGCCAATTAGGGTAGAGGACGTGAATCGTCTTCAGGTGTTTGACCATCGATGTCTGCGTTCAATCGCTCGTATCGGGTGGCTCCAACGAGTGAGCAACGAGGAGGTTAGGAAGCGGGTGTTTGGCATTGATTGTCAAACGAGTTCTTTCGTTCAGTACCTACACTTGCCCAGACTTAGATGGTTAGGTCATGTACTAAGGATGGCAGCTAGTCATCTGCCACACCGAGCACTGTTTGCCGACGCTTCGGCCGACTGGCGTAAGGTGTGAAGTGGACAGATGATGACCTGGCGTGGACAAATGAAATCGTTCACGAAGGGGTTAGTCACTGTAGATCGGGTTCGTCTTCGGGGTTGGGGCCATGGTGACTCATAGTCGGTGGTTTGGGACGTTAGGTGAGATGGCGGCTAACCGAGCTCGGTGGTGTGAATGTTGTCGTTGTTTGACCGCGTTGTCTGTGAAGTGAGTGCACTTAATGACGCGTGGCAGTGAAAGCCGTAAGGAAGCTGTGTTGCTGATGACGCTTTACATTCACTTACAGCTCGGTTGTTTGTTTGCAAGGTGTAGGTACTTTGATGTTGAATGTTTGAATATAGACGTAGCTATTTTTATTAGTTAGGTCCCTTTCCGTCCCCTTCTTTTCTTTTTTCTCTTGTATAGCTTTTTTCTTTTCTTTTTTTTTCACCTTGTGGTTGTGTGGCAGTTAAGCATCAGTTTGAACGCTGATGTATTGCTGTTTATGATGATGATCGAACTGCTCAACGAAACACTATACTTGAGATCCTACAAACCTTAAAACCTATATAGGAATTCTGTCTCACCTTGCTATCATAACTTTTTGACCGAGGTGTCGGCGGCCGGCTTTTCTCTCGTGTCACGTTCTGCCACATAAAATCAGTTTGTCGCACTTTCCCCTCTTAAGTAGTTCTTTACTCGTTGACTTCCGATCTCGTTTTCAGACACTCATCAGAGACTTGCATCATTTGCCGCTCGCGATGAATGCCATACTCAGAATGATAATTTGTTATCGACTGACTGACAAAAACCCTCACTCCCTCCCACCTCGAACACCACTTGTGACTGTCATCTTCAGTATTTGAACACATGCAAATAGGTCAACGGTCATGTGTTGCCCGTACTTTGGAGACCCTCACCATCTACATATGTTGTTTTGTTGAAACCTGGCTTCAGTGATCAGCTCAGTAACTCCGTCAACCACTTCATTACGCGTGTATAATGTGCCCCCCTCTGGAGACTGCGGCTCGGGCCACTGGTCTAGCCGGTATTGGAATTACCCTAAGCGCTTTCGCAGAGAATGCGTCGGTCGACTGGATACCCGTCAACAGTCGCCTTTGCGCTGTCAGACTCGAAGGTGCCTACCACAAATGTTGTCTGTTTGTTGTTACGGCCCCCATCAAAGATTACGGCTTCAGGCTTTGTCTGTGCTCACTGATCTCTTGACGCTTCTCCACCCTCAGAAACATAAATCTTCCACGAGGTCAAGTTTCTGAGATGTTACAAGGCAGCCGGTCCAGACGAACTCTTTGCTGCCCTTTTAGTAGATGGAGGTTCAACCGTAGTTAAAGAGCTGACGGCTCTGCTTTAGAAATTCTGAGTCAGTGAAGTCTTTTCAGATGACTAGTGACCGGTTAACTTCGTACCCGTTTAAAAAAAAACACTTCCTGAAGTAGCTTTCCAAGTGCATAAACGAATCAACAATTTCCATAACTTTATTATCCAACAATAAACCTACGTAATCACAACAATCCTGCAGAAGCACTTTGCACTTTGAGGCTGCTTAGCGCATTCCGAAGTACTCAGCAGAGTGAGAAACAGCGTCTAGCATTGTTTGTTCTGTATGAAAGTTGTCAGACAGCAACACCTGGCCGTCTGCACAATCAAGATCAGTTAGTGTTCCACCAGACAGCAGGTCCACACCGGTGCCAAGTGCTGTTGAAAGATTGGTAAGACCGCGCATGTCCTCACCCTTGTTGAGGAAGTATTTGAGAGTTCACGTACCTTGAGTATTGTATCGATTCTGATGGAATGTTTGATTCAATCATGAGTCGCATAGCAAAGGCGCGGATGGCGTTCGCCAACTTACACCATCTGTGAGGTCGAGGTGATCTCAGTCTTCTTACGAAAGACCCTGTGTACAATGCTACCGTAGGAGCGGTCTTAGTGTTTGGCTGCGAAACCTGGTCCATGAGCGCGGAAAATGTTCACAGATTATCCGTTTCCGGCCATCGGTATCTCCGAGGCATTAACAGCGTGTGATGTTAACACCGTATCAGGAATGAAGAAGTTTACCTTTGTAACAGATAAACTGTCACTCGTTGGTAATATTGAACTCGTCTCACAGGCTTCGTTGGCTTGGCCAGACATTACGAATATCAACTCGTCGTACTTTGTTTGTGAGTGGTGGGTTAGGTTGAAAATGGTAACCTGGTCACCAGCGTATTACTTGGATTCGGAGTATGAAGGCAATCACACTGAAGCTTCTTTCAATATGGCGCTCCTGGCTGGGGCCCGAAGGACACTGAACACGTTTCATTGAGGACGCTGTCTGATATGGCGATGAATAGAAATCAGTTGTGCATGTGTTTCGAATGTCTGCATGCCTCGATTTGCTTTTTTCTTCTTTGTCCCTCTACATCTTTCTTTTTTAACTAACACAATACTTCTTTTTTCTCATATTATGGCACCTTTGCCACTTCATGTGTTTTCCAGGTGTTACATATAAATAAAATACAAGATTTGAGTTGCATCCCTGTTAGGGTACATTTATTTCAACGTGGAGTTGAATTCTGGCTCTCGGATTTATTAAATGTGCCTGTTATCGAGCATACATCCACGTCTATCTGTTCATTCACAATCTGTCAGGAATAACATCCAACTATGACTTTCAGTCTGCTTCGAGCATCGGCATTTTCTTCAGTTCCTGTGAAAGACATAATCATGTTGTCATCGTTGGTTTCTCACTGTTGCATTCCGATTACTATCCGTGACCTGCTGATCCGCTTTGAATAACCCGCTGAATTAATGCCACGAGACCTCTACTACTTCAGTGAATGTTCACTTATATCGCGTGACAGCTTCTGATACAATGTGACCGATACCACTTTGTTTTCCTCAACATCGTGTTTTCCAATAAGCGGTAATTAATCTGCTTTTCGTTATCGCTTTTGTGCGCGTATTTTCACCTGATTCTTTCGTAGAGGCACTGACCTCTGGCTTTGTGCTTATTGCAGCTCATCAGTAATGCGTATCCTTACTGCAATGGGGATCTGAACGTTGGTACATGTTCTCATGATTACAACGCCGTTGTTTACACAGGACAATCTGTATCCTTTCTCGATACTTCCGAACGTCATCACTCACAGGCGTATGTATGTGAGCGTTTAGATGCAATTGGTTCATTGATCAACACATATTTTTCAGAATGATGTGAGCCCGAGTTTCAACTCCGTGTAAATCAAGGATGCGTACCACTGATGAGTTGTTCTCAGTGAACGAAGTTAGCATGTGTCCGATTAAACGAAATCGACCATCCTTTTGCACAGTTGGGTTAATTGTGAATTTAACCATTTTGATTTAAGGCTGGAGTTGCATTGCGTATTGATGCGTGCAACTCGGTTCCACCGTACGGTTGAGGACGAATTGTAGTACTTATAAGTAGTGTGGCAAGTTTCATAATTTAGATGAAACCTGAATGCGAAAAATCTGGACTTCGGCCGGATTCGAACCAGCAACAGTAGCAGCATGCCCAAACGTGGCAAGTGCTCGAATGGCCTCCACAGGGCCCCAATATTCCATCGACACTGAGTCTGTCCCAATTTACGTTATCATACGAGGATATTGTCGTGACTTGTTGAATGTGCGCACGCAGGTCATACGTATTTGTCGTTTGCACGTCTGCGTGAGTTTATCATTCATGACACACCAGTGTTCCCATCATCTTGCATCGATCAATATCTGTTCAGTGCGCGTCATATTACCTTACTGATTTGGCAGCTGGTTGTTGATCGGCTTACGCCTGCGTGTTGATTTGTAGAACACATCGTGTGAGGTTGTGCAGTCTTCCCTGTTTTTTTCCGATCCACTGTTCTTCTGTATGTGTTCTCATTGTTTTAGTGCATTCTTGTTAATGCACGAATTCTTTACACTACTGGTACAACACACACGAAAGTCGCTTACCAATCCGCAACATTGAGGCGCACGTGATGGTATTGTGCTAGTCATCGCGGGTATCCGGGATCCAGGACTTCATATCAACATTGCTGTCCACACACACACACATTCTTCGTAGTTTTGTAACATTTTTTTCTAATCATCAGGTCTTCCAGCTTGCTGGTTTTCATCAAAATAACATGAAGGCAAAAGTTGCAGTTTGTTGACTTTTCGCTTCACATCGTCGGTGACATTTTGAAAACCTTGGATACCATCGACTGCGGAGTACATCCTGTAGGCAGGTCTGAATATTAATCTAGTCAACTGACTACCTAAGTTACCATTTAGTCGTGTTCGCCATCAGTGACACCGTGATGGATAGTCCAAGGCAACGAGTGTTATGTGCACGTAATAACTTACGCCTGCTTTCCATCTTGATAACAATTTTCACCTTTGCACTCCTTCTGCTCGATCTATCGATGTATTTTATCATATATTCTATTTGTTTCCAATGTGAGGACGATAGGCTAACTGGAAATACTGACACTGCGTAAAGTTTGTCTTCTTGCCGTTGCCACGAGTTGACTGAATGTAAACTACTGCTTTGAAGTTCTGGTTCTCATCAATTCAGACTACTTCATCCAGAAATTGTTCTGTGTGACTATCCTGCCCCATACACATATTTTGAATGTTCCTCTTCACTTTGTTTTATTTTCGACTTTCCCTTCTCTTTTGGCTCTCGGTTCAGCTATCGTGGTGCCATTTACGCGGATGCGGACAATTTTCGTCAGTGTCTACATTTATGGCGCTATGCATTGGAGCTGCAACGCGTTTTTCTTGAGCCGCTCTGCCACGTGTCACAGGCAGCGTTTGTCAGTTTCGCCGAACTCTTTCAATACGTACTAACCAACAATTATAGTGGCTTGCCAGCGGTTGATTTGGATCCCACTTTGATTGTGGACTGTTTAGAGCTGGCGGTGGACAACATTGAACGGTACCCTTTTTATCGTATTTGCTTTTCTGTGTGTTTGTTACTCAATTAATGTTGTGAATATTTCATAGATCGTGAAATGCGAGCTTACCTTCACATCTTACAAATACGTGTGTGTACATATTCTTCTTTTGCCTCTGATTTCTGTTTTGTTCATGCATGTCCTTTCAATCTGTACTCTTTGTCTTTATATTTACACAGTAATTTCCCCTTAAAGAAGTAGAAACTGGCATCTCCAATGCTAGGGCGTGTTTCTTCGACTTAGGCCGTCTTTGGCCACAGAGGGCTATCTTTTTAAGGTTAATGGGACGCTTATGTAAGACTGTCTTGAGGATAGCGCCATTCTGCAGCTGAGAAACTTGATCGTTCGGATTGGAGAACCTAAACAGTTTTGCTCTTTACATCCGTTTACCGTAACACGCATCCATTGGAAACAACGGACAAATTAGGTAGAGATTATTACGTGGCGAAGGTCGAGGAAGCTCATTCTTGTCATTAAGTTTGCCACTTGATCGTCTCACGCTAAGCATACTCATTGCCTTTTTTGTATCTGGCTGACGTAAGGTACGAGTCAGTGAACTAATGACTTGGTCTAAAGCAGTGAAAACAGTTACTAATGGATTACCGATTCTAGGTTGGACTAGGTCCCCAGATCGCTGTCTTCGTTAATCTTATCTGCTTACAACTATAAAATTCAGTACACCCTCGGACGATTCAATAGCGCTGCTGGTGCTCTGGGTAGGTTGCCATTACCAGATACACTGTACGCAGAATCTATTCTAGAAAAACTTTTGCATCTCATTCAGCACTTCAATACTGCTGAACGAATCAAATAGTTACTCCTTAACTGGTGTGTTTTGATCTTGAAGATCCAGAACGTTTGTAAAAATTTTACGACACAAAAGATCCATCCATGCTTTTTATTTATTTCCAGCTACTTTCCTACTAACCATGACCCATTTCCTGCGGTGATTTTCAAACGTATTCAAAATAAGGCTCAGTCATACTTGCATCCCCCAGATCTGTGTGTAATAGCTGAGTCATTCTAATGTCACGTGTGTATGCAATAATTGGGCGTATTACCACCCACCTTTTCTTTCTCATTTTCTTCCACTTATGCTGGGAGAACGTTGTTTGACGACCAGCTATTATACATTGGTCCCGGGAGTACACACCGCTATGGCAAAGTTTCATTGTACATAAGGCGCATCCGTGATAGTTCTGTACTTTCAGGTGCGCTCCTATTGTATATAACCCTTTTCCATAGCGTTTACGGTACAGTCCATTGCTATTGTATGCTTTTTGTGAAGAACAATGCTTGGATTTTGGAGACCTGTGGGTAACAACGAACTGTTACGGGGCTCGGATTTCACCGGCCACCTTTTTCTTATGTCTTTCAGTTAATGCTATCCATCCGATACTTGATTATTCATTTTGTTTTCCTCAGTGGAATGGACTATTCTTTCTATCACTGGCATCGGCGCTACCCTTGGTCGTATACAATGGCAGACAAGGAGGCCACCAATTTGATGCGTCTTGTGGCCCTTTGTTTACACTTCATCGCCATGATTCTCACGCATTACCTACCTGAGCCGAAAGCACTTCCCATATTCCGGCCGCTACGCCGGGCCTCTACTGGCTGGCCTCCCTCGATGGCAAACAGTCCGACCCCGGATCCGATGACCGATGTTGCGGAGGCTCTTAGAACGGAGGTATCGGAGTCAATTCCAGTCGCAGAGCAGCCACGACAACTCTCGATTGATTCGGTTGTTGCCAGTCGTATGCATAGTGCTATGTCCGATCCGCTGAAGCAACGCTTTTTGAATCAGGCGAGTATTCCAATTTCACGAAATGTTAACTGTAATCTTTATGCTTCGTATTTGAACACTCTGTACTGCGATGTACACATAAGGACCTGGATCCACTCAACCCCCGAATCCACACAGGAAATACGGATGAAGGCAGTAACCTATCAATCACCGAGATTGTTCTCATCGTTTAATCAGATGGCCAGGCCACTGGGCACGTATATAATAACCCATCTCATTCGCTATCGCACACCGCAACATTTAGCAAGGTTGCAGCATGTCTGCTTTCTGGTGCCTTTTCAGCTTTGTCTTTTGACTGGGTTAAAAAGCGCACTTCATTTTCTCGCTCAGTTGACTTGTTTTGGGGGGGGAGAATGTAGGTTAACTCAGGAGGCTATTGACCATTGACAAAAAAAACTGTATTCATAAGTTACACGTTTTTACAAGTATGGCAATTTCAAACATCCGCGTAAAACCTGTTGACCCAAAGTAAACACTAACAGAGAGGACAAGTGCTTTCTCATGACAACATCATGGACTTCCTCTGTTTCCGGTCACATCATGAATTCGTCTAGTAACTTTTTGGCATTTTCACGTCAGTTACCATGGGAGTCGACCAATATAGGAATTCTGCCGGAGTTATCCATACGTTTGCTTCTCTCGATTAAGGGCTACCTAAAGGCAGAATGGGCTGGACTTTATGGGCGGAGTGGTGTCATATATTATCAAATAGTCTGGATAGACGGATCGATGTTTACTCTTTGTTATCTTTATGAAAATCTGTTTGCGAAGAGCGGATGTTCAAATATGTCTGGTTCATTTCTCATATCCTTCACGAAGTGCTGTTATGATCCAATTATCTGTTGTATGAGTTATTTTGTGCACGCATATACATGTCCCACGTGACCTCACGAGTTTCGTCACCTCGCGTTCTGCACTTGCCAATCATATTTCCAAGGTGTTTCTTTTGATCAGGCACACATTCGGTATGAACACCATTTTAGGGGCTGGCTGTTCTACGCTTTTCTTTGGTACCACTATCTGTGTCTAGACTAATTGTTTTGGACTCTGGTAATATGTTGATTTAGCATCGCTGGTACATAACTGTTGAAAATCGGTTGAAATTGGCAGTCCCTTTCTTGTCATCCTTTATGACTTTGGACAGTATAAGTCTATGCGTATTAACTTAATCAGTTTCTCTTAATCTAGTTCACATGTCAGTTCTATTAGCTCTCTCCCTCTGTCATAGACCATTCTCATCTTCCTAAACAAATTTCCATCATCAGCTCTTATCTGTATTTTGTTCATCCTTATACTCCGTCCACCGTCTTCATTATCACATTTAAACCCCCATAGCCCAAGGAGGCGACAAAATAATGTTGTACGCAACCTCTTATGATCACCTTTCTTGCAGCTTTTTATAGGCTCTCCGTTTCTGTCGTTTCAGGGAACAACCTTTGCAATTATTTAAAATGTTTCCTAATCATTTGCTAGAAAGTTGGAGTGGTTGTTTTGAAGCTTGGTACCTTTTGCTGGTAATATCGTGTTAGAAAGAACGCAGCGCAGGAATCTGCTGACTCAAATGAGTACCTTAGTGGTTTTTTAAACAGTCTACAACTGTCTACATAAGCCTTGATTGGTGAGTGTTTGCCAGTTTCATCGGTTGCTGAAAACCTGTTATAAATAGAACAGCTTGTTCGTTTTCTTTAATTGTTTCACGAGACTTTTATATATCTAACACCTGGTTTGTTCGAATGGAACAAGGTATCAGAAAAATGATCACTTTCTTCGTTCCGCTCCACAGACTTACAGTTGTCTGGAGGATAAACCACGAATAACTCATAATCTGTTGTTCCTGAATTTCCATTTTTCAGCGAATACTATCGTTGCCGCACGAAGGTTGTCATGAGGTCGTACGTACTAATTGGAGCTCTCAGTGACTGAGATATCAAGACCAATAATCCGCCCAAAATCCAATAAAATTTTATGACTTGTCGTTATACCAATATAATCAATCCTTTACACTGTGAAACCCCAACCAAACACAGCGATAGACGTCATAGTTGCCCTAATTTTAGCGCCTTTTTACCAGGAGAATCGTCTGGTTGCAACGTGTTTTTACAAGTGACTAGGGGTTACTCGGTTTGGCCACGCAATTAATAAATGTGTTGTTCGGTGATTAAAACACCAGCTTACAAGGTTCGGGGTGTCAAACCATAATATGACTTACAGCGGGCCACAGTTTACGAACAGTGAATCTCAGATTTTCATGCAACTTCCTGACTTTAAACATCCGCATGTGATACTGCTTACCTGGAAGTAAACGAACTGACCTTGATTACAGTGACACTAAGATGTTATCGTTTGACAATCTTCAAGTAACCATCTCACGTTCTGCGAAATATTTCGGAATGCGCCTTTCGGTTCCAAATAGTAAAATGCAGGATTGAACAACACCGTTAGAACACGAAAACTGGTAGATACAAGCATTTCGTATTGACTCATCAGTACCAAATTTACAGTAACATGAAACGGTTTTTTTATATCGAACAGTTAGGGATGGGGTGGGTGGATAGTCGATTGATGTGTTAGAAAAGGTCACTAAGTCCAGGGCAGGGTCAAGCTCACGAACAATTGCTTCTGAACACACAGTCGATTGATTGCGACAGCCTCAGCAAACCGCAGGAATTTTGAACTGGGATAACGTAATAAGATTCTGAATACACAAGCCGGATCGATGACGTGACCAGTGGCCAGGATGTGTCCTGCGATTGCGGATACTGGCTGTTAGCATGTTTCAACAACATTGCCGTTCTTCGGTAATACTGAGTTCTGTACCCATTTAGGCAAGTGTTCCTTCACTCTGGAAATCAAACACCTTTCGGTTCTGCCTATGTAGCTTTCTTTGCAGTTATATGTAAATTGGTAGATACAGTGTGAGGTGGCACCGACAGGTTGATCTCCTTTGATTGAAGTGACAGGCAACTTTTGGGTTCGAGCTAGTACACAAAGTTCGGCTGCGCTGAATGTTCGTTTAATCGAATTAATCAGTCTTTGTGTTGTTTGATGCATACTATACTCGCCCTTAAAAGGCAATTCTATGTAAACCTTCTTCTTTCTTACAGTGACCACCGGTTCGGACGGTGGTTTCGGCCTACTGTGTCTTTCTATGAACCTTTTTGGGTAACCATTTGATTGTAGTACAGTGGTGATCAACTCTAATTCCTCCACTAGACTGTCTTGTG
>JTDE01000187.1:210876-236261 GCA_014338405.1 Paragonimus skrjabini miyazakii | reverse complement strand
TCTTGCGCGTGTGAATAGTGTATTCACTAGTGCGCGCTTTTGATGTACCGATGTGAAACTACTAAAGTTTAGATATTGACCGAACCCCGTGGATTTCCTGTAAACGGCTCTTTCGATAGAGCCATCTTCCCGGCGACTGATGAGTATGTCTAAAAACGGCAAACAATTATCAGTCTCAAACTCACACGTTACCTTCAGATTGGGATGACAACTATTTATGCGCTGCACTAGGTTATCTATTGCCTGTTTGGACTGACTGAATACCAGTGTATCGTCAACGTAGCGTTTGTAGTATGACAGATTAGATGTACAACAGTAGTAAAGTAATCACAGTCTTCCATTGGCTGATCATATTGGCACCTGCAAAGTCAGACTGTAATTTTATTGGTGGAATACAATACAAAGAACTTGGCAAATAACGAGAAGTGTAACGTTGATATTTTTCGTCTAATCCTGCTGTGGTATCTTAACACGACGTTTGGATTGATCCTTTATTACATCTTCTATTCTGTAGGGGTTTGAGTAAACGGTGAATCAAGCAGATATTCATCGCATATCTCTGACGACAGGGAGGCACCTATCTGATGCTTAATGGCAAATGTAAGAGCCTTATTATATTATGGCTGTGAACCTTGGCCACACAGAGTTGAGGAAGTGAACTGTCTCAAGGTATTTGACCATAAGTGACTGCATTCGACCGTTCGCATCGTGTCACACAAACGAGTAAACAAAGATAAGCTTAGGAAACGGATATTTGGTTGTAAGTGTCATACGCATTCTTCCGCTCATCGGATGTTCGCAGACTTAGATGATTTGACCCTGCACTAGTGATGCCAGCTAGTTGTTTGCGACGCTGTCGCCGACTGGTAAACAATGCCATGTGAACAGATGATGATTTGGCCTAAAGAAATGAGGTCAATTATCAAAGGATTGGTTAGTGTTAGTCAGGTACGGCTCTGGGACTGGGACCCTTGCGATTTACAGAGTCGACGGCTGGATATGTCAGTGGAAATGGCGGTTGTTCCGTTCAGAGACGTGAATGTCTTCGTTGTATGGCTGAATTATCGATGAAGCACGTACGATTATCTAAGTGGAGCAATGAAAGGTCCCACCTTATTTTGATCCTGGTTGTTTGTGTGCAAGTTGCGGACGCCTTGGCGTTGAGCGTTTAAGATTGAACCTAGGTATCATTCCTTCTTTTACTCCCTGGTTGGCATGTTTCTGTTGTCCGTGTTTTTGTGCCAGCTAAGCATCTGTATGACCAATGGATGTATTGCTTTGTATGATGATGGTGATTGTGGTATTGTACAATCAGGTTGCCGATGTGATAGTGCACCTTCCGAATCGTGAGTTAAGAAATGAACCCAACTACTGTTTCCCCCCAAACGGTGAGAGAACGCAGTAATAGAGGCGTTGTTCATACCCAAGACATACTGATGTCGATCTCCCAACAAAACGCCGAGTGAGCTGATGCTCGGTTGAACGTTATGAATCGAACCTAATATGGCCCAAACCGTTTCAGCTACCACACTGACTGAGGTCATTGTGGTAGCTGACGCCATTATCAGTCCATTAAAAAAAAACATCAGTCCTTATATTTGGTTTCTTTTGTCCGATTGAAGTCAGAGAGATACTGGCTAGCAGGGTCAGCCAGCCTTGTCTGACCTCATCCGAGTATTTCATACAAGCGATTTGAATGCATTCGGTTGAGCCATTGGCTAAGCGCTCAACACACACAAACGGCGTATGACCTCGACGCTGGGTGGATAATCGGTTCAACCAGAAACTGCGGTGAATCGATAGCTTCAGTTGATCCACTCTTTATATTTACACATCTCCGTATGTGAATTTGATTGTCCACTTTCAAAGTGATTAAACTGACATGTGTGTGCATTATTGCTCCTTCATTTTCTGTGCGTCCGCATCTTGCATTTTCTGACCAAGTGAACGTTGGCTTCCGATGAGTCAGTTTACTTAATGTTCGCTCGCTGTGCTTGTTCTTCTACTTTTGGTTGAAGTCTACTGTGAACTAGTTTTTGAAACACAACAGAGGCCATCTTTATTGAAACTGACTGTCGTTGCATTATGACTCATTCAAAACTCCGCCACCCATAGTTACAATAGACTAGCCCCGGCTTCATATGGCACCAATCAGCCGGACTTTTTCCGTACATTACAACTTTTTATTGTGGTTCATCCTTTACGACATTCATTTGATGTTGCGCAGTTATGCTTGACTAGGGTTCGTCTCAGTTTTCGTCTTGTTTACTATACCTACGTGAAGCACAACCGAAATTTTTAACTTACATATTCCTGATTGTTTGTTCTGTGAGTCATCTCGAAATAACTCAACTAGTGAGGATATTGATAGTGGTGTCATGTGCGCACACATACCAGCGAGCGTCATACTGTAATAGTTAATGTGACTAATCGAACAGACCACATGATACAGTAATCCATCTTCGGCCTTCAAAATCCGATTGTCGTCCGTTATTTACCGGGATGTGTCAGTATGTGATTTGGTTTGATACGCAAATGTAGCCGGTACGCATAGGTTTACAACACTGGCGAGTTTTGATCTCAGTGCCAGCTGCTGTTGTTATCAGTTGTTATCCTGGCTGCTCTGTGCGATTCTGACGTCTACGTTTCCACTCACAAACAGCTATTCTGCGATCGATTTCGTTATCGTAGACTTAATATGACTCCGACTCATGTCGACATCTTCCTTATTACGAGTCAAGGGCCGTTACTTATTACAAGTATTCTTTCCGCGATTCTGTCGTATGTGGAATTTTTCAGTTTTGCGATGTGATCTCTCAGTCGTCCGCTGCACCTAGTTGGTTTTTTATAAGTGCATTTTATCGAGATTGTCAATCTTAACACATCACGCTTTGCCGACGATTGTTTGTTGAGAGCCGAACCCGTGGTTTCGTGAATTGGTTGAACTTGTATGTTGTGCACGGGTTGTTCCACCATGTAAGGAAGTCACGCAACGTGCGGAAACACGTGAATACACGCAATACAGTTTTGGTCTTTCTTTTCATAGCTTCTTTATTTCGATCAACGATTGAGTACCCTTGCTTCGTTATTACTTATCGAACTTAAGAATCGAGGTGTTTCCGTATATCACCTGGCTGAACACAATGGCTCACAAATGATGCAGTGGTTAGGTCACCAGAACTATATAACCTCTTCCTTCATTTATTGTGTTCTGTACCTGAGAAATCGATATGAGGTGTTGTTAACCGTGCCGGTGAAATTGAATCAGCCGTGACGCGTTGTACTTGTCTACAGGTGTAGAGAACACATTGACTTAACAGAAATTGAGAACTTAGTTGCAGAACGGAAAAGTCTTACTCGGCCAAATTACGACCGAAGAATCTGTAGATTTCGAATTTTTGTGTATGGTCCACTACTGAGGTTCATTTACTTTTGTGGCCCCCGTCCGTAATACTAGGCATGACTTATATTGTAAAAAACCGAAAAGTTTATCAACCGCATTTTTATTTCTAATGAAAACTATTTGATAGGATCATTTTCATAGTTATACCACACATACTGTCTAGGCAGTGTGTGTAGTAAAAAAATTACCATACGTTTTCACTCTATTTACTTCGATCCTTGTTACAAATATGAGTCATTCGGATATCTAGTTGCTGTGTTTCTCGTCGTAAATGTGATATGGGAATGGTTGCCAGCTTCCGGTAGCGTGTGAAACTCGACTGAAACTGCATTTAAACGGCTGAAAAGGGAAGATTTTTCACTTTCTCACAAAGTACTGAAAACAATGCACTATCGAGCCGAGACTTTTGTTCGCAGATTTTGAACTTCCTTGAGTAGGTCAGTCAGACATTTTTATAACGCAGTGTTAATATTTGCAACTCACTCCAAACCTTAACCACAGCGATCATGGGTAGTCCAGTATTTACTTCAAAAAGTAAAATTATAGTGTACAGCTATGTGAATGTAAACTTGCAGATCGAAAATATACCAGTGTAGCAGAAATAGTAAAAATAAAGTAAAATTGAATACCACTCAGATTTAACTATAAAGTTCATATTCGAATATGCCTCTCACACAGTCCCTTTCGAAATGAAGCGTTAAACTCTTGTTTCCTTCTTATTAAAGTCCAGTCATTGAGATTCGAACACGTTCTTATGAGGGACATACGTTGACCTCTAAAGGGAAGGTGTGTCTGAGTGTAAAGGTTGTAGCAAACTGTTACTTGCGTTCAATTCCTACTGGTTTAGTCCCTGATCACTTGTCACTTTTCCGAATATTGCTCTGCAACTTTATTGACTTCTGTGATTCCCATTTGACTGATCAATCATGAACAGTCATCGACTGGACCGTTATTGTATGTCCTTTCGAGGGGATCAGATAGCTTGAACGTTACTCTCAAGGGATACTGGCTGAGCATTTAAATACGATCATTCGGTCATGCTTACCGTGATATCAATGGCTCTGTGATCGACACGGTTTCTTCGTGATCATGTGAACCGGAATGAAACCTATAGTGATAGCAGGGTTGTGTACACTATTAACTATCTCTGACAAGATTGGAACTCGAGTCCGATGCCAACAAGCAATGTGAAGTGAATTGTGCCCATTCAAATCCGTGTATCGCCACGCCCCTCAATGTGTTTTGTTTAGGTGTGCTTCCTGTTTCTCCACATCTGTTGTTAGACACGCTATCATTTGTGTGATCCACAGCTCAGTTTCTTTTGGTAACCTGAGTATAATGTTATTTTTTCCCTTCAGATCGCTTGCTTCAACTTAGTTGTGTGTTTTATCCATGGGGTTGTTGTTGTTGCATGTTAACATATCCATAGATCAGTTGCTAATCTCAGTTTGTACGTTCTCACGGGCTTCAGAAACTGAGGTTTGCGATTGAAACACGATCATTTTCTGGTGGTGCCCCCTCTCACGTCACATATTGTTACAAATTTAATCTCTATGTAAATTCATAGGAAGAGAGATTGTGTGATAAAACCTTGAGTCAAATTGTTTCATGTCATTAGCCCCGTCACGACCTGTACTCTTATAAAATAACTGATACGAGGTCCGGTTCTATCGAATTACAATATTGCTTTCTTTTTTCTGTATGTCTACCTCATGGATTCAGTCAACCACTGAACTGGATTTGGAATTAAAATACCTTCACAACATTTTACTTTGGGCTTTCTGATCGCATTTTAACGCATTCAGATAAAGTTTTAGTGCTTTCTATACTCGAATATGTGTATGTCTTAACATACACACAGTGTATGCATTTGAAGTTCCTACTTGACGTGATCTGCCTACACACGTTTTCAGCCTCGAGCTCTGGGAAAGCGTCAGCCTAAGCCGGAAGATTGAGTCTGTATGCGTCGTCTCCGTGGAAAGCGTAAATATATCACTGCATAAGACAGATATAACGTGCGAGCCTGAATTCATGCGAGATGGCTGTTCTGATTAAGAGAACGCAGGTTCTCAATTTAAACTACTGTCTACATAGGTAAGAATGAGTCACGTCGGTACTTGCTATCTGCCATGTTTCAATGATGAACTGTTGTGTGAAACGTATTGCGTTCCTGGACCCAGTGATCCTTAAGTCGTTTTTCCGAACCAATGTGTTTGGTAGGTTACTAGTTTACACACTCAGTCTGCTTACTTGTCTTTCCCTTTTCAGGTCTATCGGTTGATACGACTGGACCCCCGTGTACATGATGGACAGAGTCTGGTTCACTTGGCCTGTTCTCCGGAGACCTCCACAGTCGGCCGATTTGTGATTTGCCATTTCCCTAACACGGCGGTGCTCAATCTTCTGTTCCAGTTGGGTGCCAATCCGAATTGCATGGATGTTCACGGTCAACGACCATTGCTATCTGTGTTGTCCTCTCGACGATTTTTACTGGCTGAACAGGTATGTCCGGGTTGCCTATTTCATTTGAGGTGCTACTGTGTGTTGTTTGCTCTTTATTGGGAATTCAACCATAGGTGGAAGTTACAATCATTTGCGTACATCTGATTAGATGTTGAATGGCTTACAAAGATTACGACAGTTTCAGTCAGATGAGTTTATTTATCTAGTGGCTGAGTGAATGTGAATAAAACAAAAGCCCAAAAAGACTCAAAAGTTGACTGAATGAATTCGGTCTCAAGCTTGCAATAAACATCTTTCAGTACTTAGCAAACGGTAGCTAATCAGAGACACTTGCGAAGGCTGAGTACATCTTCCTTCTATCAGAAGTTTTCTGATGGTTTAGCTATGCCAGTACTTGGTTTAGTCGGTGGGATGTATGTTTAGTCTAACTTTGAAACCGTCAGCCGTTCACGCTGACAGTGTCTCGGACTGAACACATCTTTACGTCGGTTGAATTTTACCTACAAGTCAAGTGGCTCATTTGATTTTGTGGCTTCAGTGAGGTACTCTCGTGTTGGTGAGTTTGACTAGATATAGAAAAACAAGCTTCGAAATGAGTTGTATGATCAGTCGGGAATCCTGAGACATCCATCTTGTATAAGCCCACCAGTCCGAATACGATAATGAAAGAAGTCTCGTTGCCTGTCTTGTTCCTCCACGTACTTTCAAAACAATTTAGTGTCCTTCGGAAGATATATGTGACAACGTTGAATATTTACCCAAAAGTGAGGTTTCATCAGCGAGTTAAGCGTAAGCAAAAAACCTCCAAAATTGAGAGTTCCATCAGTGTGATTGAGGTCTCGTATGTCATTAGCTTTTTTGACCACCGGAGCACATTTCTGGAAAGGGGTGATATAATTTGAAACAGTCACTTTCGGATCCCGTTTATTCCTAGTGGTACTAAACTTTTCCCTTCCAAGCAAGTACTCAATATAGCACAAATGGCGAAGGTATATTTCTAGTTTTATTGAAATGCAATCGGTTGCATACTTTCAGACTGTGGATATGATGTTATCGTGCGATTCTCCTCCGTTGGTTCAGTTGATCGCAAAAGCCTTGAATTCAATCACCCCGATTCATTCGTTCAATCTTTTTGTTCATGCTCTCTATAGTGCCACTTTAAGATCACCAGATTCAATTCGCATGATTTTTTCCATGATTATCTCCAGCTCTCTTGTCTAGATTTAAGCAACAGTACATAGTGCATGTGGTCCGCGTTTTAATTCCACTCGTTGTGAACGGCGTTCCGGGGTTTTTTAAAGTGCATCAGGGGTACTTTGCTGCGAATACGCATCAATGAACACAACTTCAAACCGCCGACTGGTTTGGAAAACGTAGTTTAGCGCCTTTACCAACTACCTGATGGAAAGCGGATGCAGCTAGGGCTTTTCAAATGATGTGCCGTCCAGAATAGTGACATATTTTGAAATGTGACGAAACTGGGAATTCGCCACGTCTTTTGTGTACGGGAACATGATCATTTCCTTTGGTTCACCTGGGTAACTCCTAGTTTCTTTTGCTGTTCCCCCTGCTACTCTTTTCTGTATTTACTTATGCCTTAACCAGACATTAATCTAATAGTTCAGTCTGACCTTTGTCTTTCTAATTTTTAGCACTGTGACGACTAACTTTCACCATTTAACCTTTGACCCTTTTTTCTCGAGATTTCCACATGAATACCAACGTTATTAGCAGTGACACTACCATACAACTGCGTCTAGAGCATCGCTGATTTCCTACTAACATACGTATTGTCTTCGTCTCTCTTGTTGTTATGGCCGTCCACTAGAAATAGCTTGTACTATTTTCGCTGTAGTAACTGATTCGAAACGAACGAAGTATTCTTGTGTAAGGAATCCTACGCGCTTTTTCCAAAAATAGATATATCTTATTTCGAGATAAACTTAGGTAGTGGCAGGAAGCCTTTGCGTTCGATGCTAACAAGGCGAAGAAGTGACTGTATAGAGTTTCGAATAAGACGGGAACACTTCGTAACCGTCATTAGCTACAAACGTGGGACCAATTCATTTAGGATAGCATCGACTATGGTTTAATTTGGATGGGTTTGAGACGTGAAAATTTCTTTTATTCAAAGCGCCTCTTTCGCAGTCCAAGATAAGTCCATAAAGAAGGTGCTGCAGACATGTTCGGACAGGTCTTTCGAGAATTTAAAACTACGTTGGAATGTGCCTCAACTCTTCTCTCCTGTTATTGAGCACAGAACGCTGCAGTGACTGGTGGGCGGGATGCAAGATCCAAAGAGCATACTATCCATTACGTGTTAAATGTAACCGTCTTTTACTCAATTAGTATGTCTGTTGTTGAGCGGGTTCCATAAATGACATAAACAGAAATTCTAGATTTAGTTGATAAGTTCACAATTTGCCTCGTTGCAGTGATAATCATTACTTGATGCGAAAGCTACAATAATTCGAACACCACCTCAGAAGAACAAACTGAGAATGTCATATCGCTTTTCCGCATTTAAGTCTACATGACCTATTTGGATTGTCCATCAAATTAGTCAGAGGCATCTTTTTATTAAAGTACACGAACCGAGACCGCTCAGTTCATTTAAATAATGCAGCCCAAAAACATGAAGTATGATTAACTTTATGTATCTAACTCTCATCAGTAGTAAACGCATGACTAGAGTGAAACCAAAACACCGTCACTAAGTAACAGAAACTTAAGGATTGATCTGAGTCGTGAACGATACACACAGCTAAGCCTAAGGTAAGCGAAGACAGTCAGTCAACTCTGTTTGGGCACAGTAGTCCCTGTTATCCAACAAAGATAGACAATTAATAAAATAAAAGACGGATCGATGCTGGTCTTTTGAAATGTAATCCGCAGATTCCATGCGATGGAAGACAAGGATGTTCAAGCCGATTGAGTAGCACTCATCAGTCGATGTGCTAATTTTTATCTCAGTCAGTAGCACATACACGAAGGCCGTGATACCAAGGCTTTTTTCTGTCCTGCTGATAGGTGTTTTGGTAATTTTAAAACAGAAAAAACGAACCTGGCCTCGATTTCGGACTGGATGCAGAGACTACATATAAGCATTCCGGCGGCAATATTACATTCATACCATTGTAAGCCGGAGGTCAGGAGGTTTTTACCTGAGACCATCGCACTTGTCAGTTTCAACTCATTTTCAGTTAGTGGACAGCCAACAGACAGTTCATCATGTTGGTCTCCACTCCAACCTGACCGCTTGGACCGCTCCAATTTCTTAAGCTTCGCACACTGACGACGGCAGGTGATTTGATGCTGATGCAAACCAAATGGGCAGGTCACAGTAGAAGCCAAACACGAACGCCAGTGGATTTCATGTGTATCCGTATCCTATGCGAACGCACTAATGCACTGTGCCCATTTCACTTTCTTCGATCAACCAGACCATAACTCAGGGAACGCGGCTACGCCAGACGGGAGTCTACTGAACACCAATACTGACAAAATCACGATAAATCAGTATGATGGGGAAATCTGCAGCGAATTATGAGAGCACAAGTAATCACACCGCACTATACAGCGTTTCAGAATGACGTTGACGACCTGGCTAATTTTTTCCAATGGAATATTCCCACTAAAAGAAAAAAGGATGTCTTGTAATCCAAACGCCCTCACAATCGACAGATCCAAAAAAATGAATTTACATCATTTCCCGTTGCATCGACTGGTATAAGGTGCAAGGTAGACATATGGTGAGCTGGCGCAAAGAAACGAAGTCGTTCACCAAGAGGTTGATCATTGTAGGTCGGGTTTATCTCCCGGGCTAGGGCCCTTGCGACTCACAGAGTAGGTGGCTAGAGACGCTAGGTGAGATAGATGGCAGCTAATCGAGCTCAATGGCGTGAAGATAATCGTTGTTTGGCCGAGTTGTCTATAAAATGAATGCATGTAATGACGCGGGACGGTGAAAACTGTAAGATCAGTTGTTTGTTTGCAAGGTGTAGGCACTTTGATTTTGAATAATATACATGTCACCATTTTTAGTAGTTAGATCCCCTCAGGATTTCTTTTTTCTTCAGGACTGCATGGCAGTTGAACACCAGTGAGAGCCATTGATGTACTGCTGTTTATGATAATACGATGATGACATTTTCTAACCAAGTGGAATAAAAACTATTAACACGAGGGGCTCCGTATAACGACAATCACTCAGCCTATCGGCTAGCTTCAGAACACACTCCTGATTTCCTGTTTGATGGTTACGATCGATGAAACTGCGCAAAATTAACACAAATGTAATTTATACTATCTCAACAGTCTGTTCATGTAGTTCAAAGTGATTCAGAGGTGGTGAGGTACAATTAAATCAGTACAAGGCGAAACTGTTCTAACAAGTAGAGCATTACATTTTCCGAAACTGTAGTATCCTCTATAAACCGTAGTCGTGTGTGTCTCCGCCCTGCTACTGACTAATCGGTCCTGTACACATGTGTGTGCGTTATTATCGAACATCTGAACCTCACGAATTACCTGGCTATATTGCTGCATTCACGTCGAAAGGCCTTGGCTCTCTTCGTTCTGACTCATTGCGTTAAATGGTTACTTTGCATGTTTGTGGCACGAATAAGACTACTGCTTACCGATTACGTTTTAAACTACAAACATCTTTTGGTGTCGCCAGATAAGAACTTACATAATATTGGATCTGTTACAGACTCCCGATCATTTCTGGATTGCTCCTGCCATGCAGACTTGGTTCATCGAGTATGCGGAAGTGATTCAGGTTCCCTAGCTTAAATGTTGCGTGTTCCCAGTTATTTTGACGTACGGTCGTCGTATCTGCTTCCGCTGGGACAGGTAAATTTATAGATCACGTTAGATTTACGGTCATGCTTATTGGGTCCTTCCTTGATAACTATGGTATCGGCGTCGTCTCTTCAATAAGCACGCATTGTATGGCGTTGTACGTCCGCTTGACGGCCGACATGAATCTGCATGTGATAAGATCGGAAGCGTTATCCCCTTAGAAAAGTGGCGATCGGCTTATTTTCGTGGTACGATTATGGCAATAGGTTTTGGATCAACTGGCGGCGTATTTATCAATAAAACATAGAGGGTAACCATAATCTTTCATTCCTGCCCGTAGTGGTTGCTTGTCTTGTTCAAACTCATCTGATGTAAAAATTCGACGCATTCTCCTGAATAGTGTGTGTACGAGTCCGCATTTATGGGATATGGACGCGAAACTCGTAAAGTGAAGCTATTGATCCGATCAGGTGCTTTTATGGTGTGTACTGTAACGAGCTGTCTGTTCTTTTAGTCAGCAGGGCGTCCCAGGAATTCATCTGTCCGTCGATCTCAGTTTCAAACGTGAATTTAATCTTTCTGTGCAAGGGTTTTAATGTAGCATGTAGCTGAAGCATTCCATCTTTGGATGCAATAAAAACAAGTCGTCTGCATACCTTCTGTTAAACGGGACTTGTATTTCGTGTAACGCCTGTCGCTCTAACTAGCCCATGAATATATCTGTTAACCCAGGATTTGGTGTGCTACCCTTCTTGACTCCGTCTGTAATAAACTCTGTTAAACAAAAATTATACGTTGGGAGAACAAAGTTCGTCTAGAGGAATTCTGAGCTGCAAAATGTTTGTAGTCATCATCTTTTGTTCAACACTGATATCCGAGACGGGGGTCGACGAATTGGGAAGTATCCTTGAGGCCAAGTGTATTGAGTTCAGGGTGTACTGTTTCAGGTATCTCAACTAGCCATCGAACAAGTTGATGATAAGGCGAGCTGACCATCAAAAGTATGGGCCTTAGTAGAACGCATTCTTTGTGCGCTCTTTGAAGACCATAGATTCGCAGAGTCGCACAACCTTTTGGAGTTCGTTGAGTAACGGTTTTCTGATGAATGATATCGGCTTTATAACTCTTTCTTAAGGTCTTTGAAATCGTTCGTTCCGTTTTCATTATCAGTTTTGAATTTAAACTTGTCTGATAAAATTGGCTGCATCGTGACTACGTAATCTACGCGATTCATTGATATAGCCCCGAAACCCTTGTCCGACGGCGGTATAATCATTTCCTTCTTACTCTGCGTTTTTAATGCACTCACATTGGCTTTCGTGAGTAGATAGGACTTACTGGTTGACCGGTCCTCTACTCTTATTTCTGTTCTAGGCGTCTCTGGTTCATCTTCTAGTCCTGAATGGTGCCCATCTGGATGCAGTGAACAAGAATGGCTTAACCGCTTTGGATCCGCAATTCGCCTCAGTTCTATCCAAGTCCGGACTATCTATACTCGAGCACACAACCTTGGCCTGCCAAGCCTCACGAGTAGCTCGCCGCGCCGGTTTGCATCCACGCAACATTCCCCCATCGATTCACCTGCCGAGTAATTTATGGAGTTTTATCCAGATGCATTAGCGTATGATCGCATGGCTGTTGTGTTTTAAGTCTTTGGCTCTCTACGATGCTCCGCTATCGCCCTGACTTCATGCACGTTTTAAAACAGAAGGAGGTCGTTCTGTATGTTTTACGGACTCTACCGCACACAGTCTATACAGATATACAAATACATACTTGCGTATGCACATGTGAAACGCTGTTCGTTTACTTTGCTTCTTTACACTTATCACTTCCATGGCCTCGTTGTACAGACGGCGCTCTGTATATCTTTCAATGTCATTCGATCATTGTAACTTCTGGTATATTTCGTGTACCACTCTGCTGATGAGAACACACTTCACTTCTATTTTGGATTACGAGAAATTGTGACAAGCTTTTAACCGACTTACGTTCCCTCTCTCTCTCTCTCTTTGTAGATATGTTGCTCCTTTCTGTTTTTATTTTCGCTCTGTTCTGTCATCAGTCTGTTTTCTTTGAATTTAAAACGGACGGCTGTGCAAACAGTCTGGGTTTTTTTGATTATTTTTACTTTCTCACACACTGGTCTCGAACGGGGTATCCACGCTATTATCATAACTACTGATATTGACGTTCTTCCTGGTCCCGAGCTTAGTCGGGCTTGAAAAGTATTTTCTGGACAATTTGCACAGAGCCACTTCACATTGCTTTTTTACCATGTTGGGTTGCTTAGAGATGCCAAACACAAGCTATTTCAGACAACCTGATTGTACTCAGGGTATCAACTTCCGATTATTTTAGTTGTTATGTGTGTTTCAGCAGGGTAAATCAACGCGCACCACACCGGTACACGTACTCGCAATCGGGAAATTTTGATGTACTTTTCAGCGTTAATCTTAGGATATGGTGCATGAGTAATATTGTTTCATGATCACAGTTTGCGGGCAACACAGACAGACCGGTTTCTTGGTTATTGCCGCTTCAAGTATGCTTATCCTGTGAACAGCAACCCCACATCCTGCTATATGAACAGCAGTTTCAGAGATTTGTGGTTACTCCATCATTTGTGTGTTGCTAGTGACCTTTAAATCAGACCCAGTGGATACTGCTGATCAGTGCGGATGTTAAAATCGCTTGCCGGAACTGCGCAAGAACTCAGCCTGCCTCAAACCTTTAGATAACATTACAGTTTTATTGAATAAATTACAAGTATCTTTCAAACATTCAGTTCATGTTATCTAGTTCATTAAAACGGCAGGAAGATAAAAATTGCGAAATGCAAGCATTTCGTTTATTCTCATCAGACACTTACATAAAACATTCGGTTATGTAGGTTAAGGGCGTGACAACAAAACAATGGAATGAACGAACATCACATGGGTGCAATCAGAGTTCACTGTCATGTTAAGAAAATTGATTACGTCAGCACCCTTTGCCAATGGAAGGCCGGTGCGTGACGCTTGATCAACAATACTTCGGAGAACGCCAACAGCGTAAGTTTTCGATTGCGCAATAGGGTCATAAATGAAGTGACGAGGTTAACCACATGACCTGTTGTGATTCGGTGTTTCGCGATCGAAGACGCCTGATTTTTGTTCGGAAGTTGGTATGCTGACCTTACGTCTGGATGCTTAGACGGTACACGACGGATCTGTTTATCGAAAAGCCATATGTAGTGGGTAGTGCCTACAATTCTGTCCGTTTGCGCCGGCGGCTCACAAACGCAGTTTGGCGCGAACGATTTTTCATCGAGCAAGGAAACTGTGCACGGATGATCTCTTGAAGAGGAGATCTTGAAGAATGTTTTGCTTGCGAACGGATATCCGGTCATATTTAGGGAAGTTTATTGGAAAGAATGAGTAGCTACCTCCCAACCACAATCTGCGCTGAAGAAGCAAGTTTTTGTCACTCTTCCTTGCACAGGAGACCACAATATTACCGGTGCAAGTCGAAAGTTAAAATCTGCCATTGATCGCACAACGGAATTACCCGTGTTGCTTTCCACCGGCAAGATATCTGTACTGCCCCGATTGTTTTTTTTTGGGAAAACTCTGCCTCACCTGTCATCTACCAGTTTAGTTGCGGTGACTCATACATTGGCAGAACTGACCGAAACTTACGACAGAGAAAGGCGGAGCACATTCCAATTGACTGGTGCAAACAATGACTCAACGCGGGTCACCTTACCAGCACTCGAACAGATATCCGGCGTCTTCGACCGCGAAACACCGAATCACAACAGGTCATGTGGTTAACCTCGTCACTTCGTTTATGACCCTATTGCGCAATCGAAAACTCACGCTGTTGGCGTTCTCCGAAGTATTGTTGATCAAGCGTCACGCACCGGCCTTCCGTTGGCAAAGGGTGCTGACGTAATCAATTTTCTTAACATGACAGTGAACTCTGATTGCACCCATGTGATGTTCGTTCATTCCATTGTTTTGTTGTCACGCCCTTAACCTACATAACCGAATGTTTTATGTAAGTGTCTGATGAGAATAAACGAAATGCTTGCATCTCGGAGTATTCACCTTGCCGTTTTGATAGTTAGTATGTGCTCGAATTTCAGCGACATACCTCATGGACAGCAACATGCTCGAAAATGGTCGGGTGATGTAGGTGAATGGTGACGGCTAAACATTGCTTGTGCCATGTTATGCCATAAGTTAAACTTAGTACTGGCTGGATAGAAGATAATGAAAACATTCGCGTCTGATGTAACATGGTAATTCTGGTGTTTTATGTTCTAGCTCATGCAGAACTTGATGCTAATCGCATGCTGCAACCACTTAGCTAAGCCGGAAGTGAACATTTAAGTGGGCCTGAAGTCTAACTGTCCAAATATTTACTGTACAAAATTAAGGGTCGGACGTTCAACTAGTACAGTTAACTTGCCATTCCAGCCCGAGAAATCGCCTGGAATAATACCTCTACCAGTCTACTTGGATGGTGTTTACACTTAACATATGAGGTTCTTGCTACTCTTGTATATTTATCGTTTGTTTTATGGAATCGGTTATTTTCACCTGATAAAAACAATTAGTAATTGCTAACTGGAAATAAGTGTCGCCCGCCGTATTTTGCTTGTGTGCATTCGCTTATCGGTGGCTATCCCTTAGGTGTTTTTTGCTAAATACCGGAGAAGCTTTAGTTTTCACACTATTCTACAGGTCTCGCGGCTTCGATTGATTGAACATAATACTCCGAAAACTACTCGACTGAGGAATGTTTTATTTAAAAATAACTTAGTGTGAGTGGTTTTCAGTGTTCAACGGGCCCACCTTTGATGAGTGTCATGTCGACTATTACTGGTCTGTTATAACTACACATCGTGTCCTGCCTACTGCTATGGTTTCAAAAGGGTCATTGATCATAGGCAATACTCAGTCAAGGTGATCTGTGAGGTGTTTCACTGGGTTGGATTTAGATGACCGAGTTGGACGGAGTATGTGCAGTGGCGTGACATTAGACGCCCCTAAAATTCGTACGAACTGGGATTTACCCTCCAGATACCGCCTCACCTATCGAATGTAAATTTACTACGAACCACCAAAGTCAGTTTACCGGCTTATTTGCCGCAGCTTCACTCATTGCCGCCTACCAAACACGCTTTCTCCACTGTTGTAGTCTGCATTTTCTAAGGTAATGCTCCGGTCGTCATCATTAAAAATGTTGTCATCCAACCATTCTAACTTTTGTTCCTGCGGACACTCGTCATCTGTTGTGCGATTAGGCTGGAGTTTCCCTCTTGTTTTTCCACCAGCAGGTTGACTTTTGTTCCTTGAAGTCTGCTTGTTTCTGTGATAAGTAAACCATTAGGTAAAGTTTGTTTGTAGATTCTTTCGTCTTCTCACTTTTCGACTTGCGGACCGCGCTAACACTAGATTGAGGAATCTTCAGCACAAGAAGCGCCGGTTGGACTAGCTGGGATTGCGATGTGAGCAGTAGATATTGTGTGATGGCTTCAATTCCTCTCCGGTCTGCACTGGTGAATTATCAGTCCGCTTTTCACACTGCAGTGGATAATCTAAATTTTGGTCTGTATCAGGCGGCACGGCAAGCTCGATGGAATTGCCTAATGTTCAGTCATTTGATGAAGTTTGAGGGTGCAGTGGAGTCGGATGGTGATTGGTCAACTAACCGGTATTTATCATGTCACATAAGCGGTCGGTGTCGAGAGGCACTGGTACAAAATGGCGATTTGTTTTATTTATTCTACGTAAAAATACCTTTTTACCAGTAAATGTGCCACAGGTGTATGTTTTGGTCGCGCGTCAAATCAGACGTGAAAGTCTCTATATGCAATATCGAGCTTGACTGAAATAAAATGACTAGTTCTGTCAACAGCACAACGCTGGTGCAGTTGGTTTATCTGAATATTTCTGCCAATATGGTCGATGTCTTCAGTTCAACTTATCAGGCGTGGATCATTGTTTGTAACCGAGTAAGGTGCTGAATTATAGTCTCAACTGAAATTCATTTGAAATTTTGTCTCTCCGCGTCAGAATTTAGTATCATTTTACGAGGTCCGTTTTTCACATACTACGGAGGAGCGCAGTCATACTTAAAGGTGTTTTATTGGTTCGGGAGCGAGTTCCATCGGTATTGCACAGAGTTGCCTTGTTGTGTAGTATAGCCGGCTCATTCGATGGTTCTATACTTTTGGTCTCTGAATAAATGACCATCTGCCAGTGTGGCTTGAGGTCTTCCCTTCGGGTAGTCCAGTGAAGAGCGCGTACAGTTCTCTTTCCCTCTACCGGGACGTATGCCTGTATCAGCATTTTTGTACGTGTGTTATCTGAATAGAGATGTATTACTTGTTTCCGCGGTGCTTTAACAAATTTCCTGTCCCATCTATTTCCCACAGTCGGAAAGTTTTGGGTTTCCCGATTTATCCGTCAGTTCGTGAGAATTATTTCCAGACACTCGACAAGTCATTTACAGAAGTAGATGAGCAAAAATCGTCCGAATGATGACTGACCTACAGAACTCATGTTAAAGTTGATCCACAATGAACTGAATAGGACTGGCTATTCAGGTTACTAGGGTCATCCTAATTAGTGAAGTTTTGAGCCGGGGTAGGGTTGAATCCTCAAATAGTAATCCGCGGTTGCTGGGGTCCACTTGATGGCTTTGGTTAACAATAATTAGGTTGAACAAAGAGGTAGTCCATCTTTAGTGGTGTCGCATACTGATACTACCATCAGCGATTTTTGACGATTAATACATGGGTTCCTGACAAGGGTCCAAGGTACCCTGATCTGGTCGGTTTGTCTTATTCAGTGTGAAACAGGTGTCTGCTGATTTGACAGACTATCACTGATAAGAACACGTAGCGTTGTTTTTAGAGATAACAGCAAGTGCCAGTAACAGAGCAAAGGTACGAATCTAGTCTTATCTTAATGGTCAGTGATAGACTGACGGGTATTTTTGAGTACCACTTCAAAGGAGTTAGATAATTCTACATGACCATGAGGTGTCTTTCATAAGCGCATGGTTCAGCTCAGAACAGAGGACATTTCTCTTTTAGTGAGGAGGTGCAGCGGCAATGGAAGTAAATGAGATTTTATCTACTTTTCGTAACTAATCATAGGAATGCAGATGACAAACTCCAAAATAAGATCATTCCAACTGTTGATGACTTCAGAAGAAAAGATTGTTGCCTGAATATGATCCAAGGACTCCGTTTGAAACTTATTCTCGCCGACCGTTGTTAGCCAATACACTGAAGACCTACTATACGGGATTTGTATTGAGGGAATGTGAAAGAATTCAGTCACTGCAGAGTTGTCGTCAAGTTTATACAGATCAAAACTTCGAAGTCAAAGATCGTGCGCGAGTAGGACACGTTCGGCATCTGTGATGCCTTTCTTCAAGCTCACTAAAGCGGTTGTCTTATATAGGCTCCTATAGCTTCTGAAACACTTTCTTCTCTGTGCAGGGTAAGGTCCGTTTTATCATCCTGAGTGTAACGAACTACTCTATGGTAGCTATCTCACGATGGAAGGCCGAAGTTGAGTTGGTTGAAATCCAGATACCTAGACCTTGCTCAGTGCATTGTAGATCGCAAAGAATGTCAGATTTCCTACCGAACGACATGGTGTTAGGCGCCTATTTCATGGAAACAACCAAATCAGGTCATGGGTGACGGCTGACGAAATATTTCATCAACAAAACACTGGCGTGCACGTTGAACCAAACAGGAGGAGGCCTGAAGGTGCGCGTGGGTGTCGTGTTAGCCCGATGGACCAATCAGAGGCAACGAATATAGAATTGACCTTACTTGGTCACTTAATTGCGAACAAACCTAAACAACCGGACATTGGTTCAACTTGTAAATGGCCATATTTTGCAACTATTTTATGCTATATATTTACATGCATTCCATTCACTTGTCGAACTTGAAGTAGGCATTACAGTGTGTTTCTCCGCAGTCGTGTTCTTCCTGAATCCGTGCTGATGGTGAAGATACACAGTAGGGATCCGGGTATAGCATTCACGTCGGAATAGAACGTTTGGCAGAGCAAAGTCGCGTTACGTCACATGGGTGCGCACTTACTGCCATCTCGATGCAGATCATGTCCATCTGACCAGCGCTTATTCGTATCAAGGACAATCTGTAGTAATATCGGATCTGTAGTGACCAGCGACGGTGTGGCTTCTCTGAGGATACCGGCCACAACCATGTTTTCCCGCTTGTCTGTTCTTTACGCATGGTTATATGTACGCCTGCAATAGGAGGCCTGATACGAACTCAGTGCCACTTTCTTCAGTCGTGCAACTAATCGCACGCAGCGAAAGTTCGCCTTTTTCTAACGATTAATTTATTATTCCAGTCTTCAAGGTCGTTTAACCGAACATGTTTGAGCGTTGCTTAACACACTCGTAGGTTCCACGCACATTTTGCCCGGCGCGCTTTTGAGTACCGCCGAGTGAGCTGTTGCCCATTTCGCGCTTCTTTACTTTCTCCTCCTAGTTGCTGCCAATGGTCCTAGACTAAGCTAGAGCTAACAACTTATCATATATCCAAACATTGCTGGAAATATACCGTTTGTTTCCCAACCACGCAGCGTTCTGTAGTTCAGTGCCTGTTGGGACTACGTTTCGATTACTCTCCTGATGCTAGTTCCTAGGTTCGTACACCCAACGTTTCCCCAGCCTTATAGTAACGCGGATCGGAAGTCACAGTGAGAAGACGGTGGATCTGCGAACAAACTTTATTTATTTATTTACTCACCGTTCACAAGCGGACTTCAACGGAACGATCAAGGGCGCCAGGGAGCTAGACGTGAAAGAACCTTGAGCACAATCGCACGGCAGCCACCAGAGAGGACGAATGTCTACGGAAGTCCCAGTCAACCTTCAGAATTCAAACAAGCATCATACTGGTTGAGCGGCGTTCTCAACGGTGGTAGCTAAAGCATTGTTATCTTAGCGAATGTAGCGTGTATTCATTATACAGCAACGAGTAAAACTGCGATACCTAAGCCAACACACTAACTTTGATGCTAGTGGTTTGTAGTAAATTTACATTCACAAAGTAATGTGGACCGGGGCGGTGGTACTGGCAAGGCAACTCTCACGTCGCAGGGAGTTTAGGATTTTGGGGACGTCGAAGGTGACCTCACTATGCACCGTTGGAAATATTTTTCGGGTGGTTGTTGGTATAAATAGCAAACAATAGAATATCAAGTACTAATTTTTGAGGAACTGCGAAACTCAGGAAGGTTGATTCACTGTCAAATCTTGTTCCAACTGCAAAAGTGTTTTCATCAAAGAAGGTAGTCAGGTGGGGAACTTTTTCCTGGATCTTGTACGCTTCAACCTTGTGACGGAGAATTCCGTGTACGATAAGGTCAAAAACCTTGGCAGAACCAAAACATATGAGACAGGACCACCGTCTCTGGCCTCCGCTAAACTATCCATAAAGATAAACTCATTTGTTATGCACAACCAACCAGAAAGGAGGCTAGTCTGCTTTGAGGGAGAAACAGCCTTCCTCAAAATACGTGAGGATGCAGCGTGTCAGTAAGCGCCCAATTATTTTGCAAAAGATGCTTGTGGAGCTTGGCGGCTGATAGATAACACGAAAATTCCGATCGTCCGCCTCAAAGATTGGCGTGACCGTGACTCCTTTTCATGTACTGAGTAGAACGCAATTTGGAAAATCCCTTTGAACTGCTTACAAAGTTGCTGTGCTAGACTGACAGCGGCTTTGAAGATCCTAGGGCGAATTTTGTATGGACTCATCTTACCACGTGCACATTGTCTTTCAGTTTGATGTTGACAGTCTTTAGTACTGGGAAGTCAGCAGTGTGAAATGGGTGTTGCAAATTTCGCGCAGGCAGAGTAGTGTACCATTTCAGAGGCCAATAACAGATAACAACGAAGGCTAACAAAGGGTAGTCTCGGTGCCCAAGTATTCTGATAGGATCCTCAAGTGCAATTCGTGGTGGCTCAATGACGGACGGCTAGTTAAACTTTAATGCAGGCCGTGCGAATCCTAGGAATATTTCTGCTCTCTGGCGACAGGCGCCGCACGTGAACTGTATCTTGAGTACACCCGGGTCAACCGTGGACAGTGGCCACGTGCACCTGATTGTCGCACATTCGTCAGCTCGTACCTGGATTCTACCAGGCTTGAATCAAACCCGCCTTCAGCGCCACAGCGCAGATTTCACTCCCAAAGACCGCAATTCGTGAAGAAATCAAAACGGACATGCTGCGTAATTTGGTGAAGAATAAATTACAAAGAACACTTCCGTGCCTATTTCCTCTTATCGTTTATACTGCCGTGCATTTGTGATCCGAGTTTAACCGTCAATGCAACGAAAGCGTAAAATCGGTTAAGACAATACACTGAAGCAAGCAACATGTTCTGGAAATAGAAAAATGTGTGGCCGTTGAAAAATATTCATCAAGACAGTCCAATATTGCTCGGGTAAAACTTTCTGCAAAAGAAGAACAGTGAATGTGAATAGAGAACATAAAATGGAAATTGACAAACTGGCTCCTGAGGAGATTTTGGCATAATTTGTTTAGCTAATTGTAAGTATCAGGTATGGTGCAATCAGCAGTCATGTAGATAACTGCAGTTATCTATTGCCACGACTGTAGCAAAAAGACGTGTAATAAACTACAAACAGGAACCAGATATTGATGACGTGCATTTACAGATGTATCGCATTACCAAAAGTGCGATTAGCAGAAAATCTTCAAGGCAACATTCAGCTTTATATGCAGCCCGAATGCCGGAGGTGTTGAAACAGTGAGTATCAAAGAAATATTGACACATCATTTTATGAAATTAACACAGTACCAAGCACGTTATATAAATGGATGAAAGTAATTCAACTTTAAACACATTAATTGAAAAACGAATATAAACGAGCATTCGGGTGAGGTCCCTATTGCTAACGACGGGAGAAAACGAAAGATAGAAGATTAACACGCGGAACGTCATCAGTCTATTAGAACTGTAGGATAGTATGTACATCAATGTGTTTTTGTAGACAAGCGGATTGCGGATAACTTAAGGCCTGAGTACCAGAATGAAAAATAGTGAACTAAGGGCCTGGGTAGGATCACGAACGACCTCTGAATGCAAAGTGTGGAGCACCCAGGGCAGACCAAAGTAAACACTTCGTAATAACTCGATTAGCTGTGAAAAGTTGTGTTATCGATTTCAACTCACCGTCAAAGATCGCCTACTGCTACAGCTAAAGGGGCACTTATTAATTCCTCTCTAACTGAAAACACTCACCTGACCACAAAATGTCTGTAAACATGACAAAGCGACATAAGGTTGCCTTGAAACCCGAAGTACTGAACATTCTCGACGAGACGCACTGACAACGCTACTTTCTAAAACCTGCCTGTGAAAGCTGGACTTCTGACTCTCTGGTCTCTTCAGTTTATGAGCGAGCAAAAACATCCCTGGTTGAAATATTCACTAAGAAAATAAAGACCTCAGTTACAGGAGTACAAAATGGGAATGCATTCATGATATGTTCCGCAGAGTTATAATGAACATTTAGTTTGTATACATTCTTCTGGCAAAATAACGGTTTCTCCGGTAACATTTTCAGTAATAAGCATGAGTAAACATTAATGCGATATATTGTGGATAAAAAGACGTGTAAAAGGAGGGCGGTAAACAGCACATACATTTGCACATTCGTGCATATATGGATTTAAAATGTCAGTAAGTAAACTAAAGACAGTGGTGATCAACACTCATTTTCTAGGAACAATTATAGTGTGTACATTGCTTGTTCAAGTGCACAGACCTGTTTTAATAGAGTAGGGGACGGGTGAAGGACAAGTTACATCGCATTCGACGTCGTTACCCAAACTACCAACACGACAGGCCGCTTTTTCATGTCAACATCTGCACATCTGTGCCATATGTCGTATGAGACAATGGTCCACCGACCTGTCCATCGACCGCGAGTTAAGAGCTCGTGTTGGGAAGGCTAGTATTGCTTTCGGATGTCTTGAAGAAAGTGTCCAGTAAAACCATAACCTGAAGCCGAGCACTAAGCCCTTTTGTCTACCGCTCAGTGGTGCCGTCTACCCTGTTGTACGGCAGTGGAACGTGGACATTGTTTCGGCAGAACGTGAGCTATCTGAGCCACTCCCATACGCAGTTTCTGGGGGTACATCTCGAGTATTCGCTGGTCATACATGGTTTCGAGTACTGAGGTACTACGGTCAGCGAACAGGAACGGAATAGAAACCATGCAGGTGCTGAATCAACTTCGTTGGCTAGGTCACATCCGACGAATGGACGATGATCATATTCCAAAGCAGCTGCTGTATGGTCAACTGAGATCAAGTGATTGAAATCCTGGTGGTCAAAAGCCGAGATACCAAGATGTTGTGCAGGTAAGTCTTCCACGATGCAACATTGGCTGTAGATGTTGACAAGAATTAGCGTTTAACCGGAGGGCTTGGAAGAACGCGATTCGAATGAGCGTCAGCGAGTTCAACGAGCAGTTATTGCGCAGCCGGGAACAAAAGCGCGTGGTGCGCAAAGGGAAATTTCGGTGTCACAGGCCGTGGTGACGTGACCATACGGCGTTGCGATGTATGTGGCCGAGAATTCACTGACCGCCTTGGATTAATGGGTCACCGGCGTATTCACCTTGCACCGTCGGCGAATAGACGACGTGTACGTTAGGCTCAGGTAGGTAACATCAGTGTGTGTTAATGGTTGCATCGACCAAGACCATGGTCGTTTAACAACCAATCCGCTCGCCTTTACAGAAACCTGGGTGTATGAGTTCTCCTACCCAGCTTCCCTGATGTGTTGTGGGGTGACCGGCTTGCCTGCTGTTTTCTTCGTCCGAAACGATTTTTTTCCATTGTTATTCTCTCTAGAATGCACTAACGCGCACTCCTTCGCTGAAATGTTTCTTGTGTCACACTTCACATGTCTTCCTTTGTAGAGTTCTCATTTGTATGTACTTCATTTTGCTAACATTGCGTAACTGCTGCATCAGACCACATTGTACATTTTTGTTTGACTTGAGTAAAAAACAACAACACGACACGTTTTCGAGTAAACTCTGCTACATGCGCTTGCTGGTTCTTCCTACGACGCCGGTGTTTGCTACGCAGTTTAAAACATCCTATTCGTTGGATTAACTTGCAGCACGGTTACTTCGCATCCTCAGTAACGCTTGGAATAATCTGAATACGTTCCAGCATCATTGGACGTCTCACAAACATTGTCAATCTTTGGCGAGTCCAGTCCTTGACTTCACTCGTTATTTTTGTTTCGAGAATTATTGTAGTTCACATATCTGTTCCACTATACCTTCTCGGTCTAGGTCTTGCCATTGCAATCTGCCTCTCTGTTTAGATTCCGAGAGATAAAGGTTTCCTTTCCGTGCTGACCAATTAACTGGCTAACTAGCATTGGCCGGCTAGACACAAAGGCCTCAGTGACACGTCTACTGGTCTTATACGTTCGGATATGCATCGGATATGTGGTGTGCAGGTGAAATCAAAAGTGGTTCAGTGTAAGGCGCTTGCGGTGTTGACTGAACGCATGGGTCCTTTCTCTTCGGTCATTGTGACTGGCAAATCCCGTTTGGATGCCGCCAACTGCGGTACAATGTAAAACTTTTTTCTACCTCAAAAGTGAAGGAGTAAAAGTAGAATTCCTGGAAGTTTTCTAGTGGCCCTCGTATCAAAACCTCGACAGAAATCTGATGAGTAGAAGGGGAGCTAGATAATTTCAAATTGAACACCGCTTACGTTAGATCGTGGTGTTTGCGTTCAGATGAACTTTCCAGCCAGCCTATTTTGAAAAGAAGCAGTAGATTCGAGTTCCGCTCTTGTTAGGGCTCGTCATTAGTGCATGTGCTTGCCACGACCGGGATTAAAACTACGGTCATAGTTTCATGAGGCAACCGTGTTAACAATGCGACATTCATCTCACCTTAGGCACAGCTAAATTATCATATCTGAACGCTAGACCACTTTCGCTTATGAGCAATAATCAGGTTGCGCAATCGTCTCGGCTGGAGACAAGGTAACTCTCCTGTAAATTCTAATCGGTAACCATGCGATTAGGATTTCTGAGACAGGTTAAAATATCCGATCGAGCCTGTTAGTTATTTTCGAACGAGGTTGGCTGGAAATTTTATTTCAAATCGAAGGTTGTGATCAAATGTGGAAGGTGTTCAACTCAAAACAGTGACCTGCAGACATTGTTATTGGCGGCAAGTTTTTCCAGGCTGTCCACTTTTGTCCACTTCAGTAGCCTGAACGTCGCCGCTATGATGAGATGGCGTTTCCCAATGGAGGCATTTCACTGTTATCTGATATAGTTGTGTTAGAATTACTTAGTTAAGTGGGACCCGATTGTGAAAAGTTAGGTCTTTGGGAGGATTTGAACCAGCGAAAGAAACAGCATCCTGAAATTTGGCGAGTGCTCTCCCGGCTGAGCTACGAAGCCAGACCGAAAGCTCGAAAGTGTCACATTTGGACTCGGTCACCCATTCGTCCCACCGTCTAATATGGAATTCACCAAATGATCAAGAAGATCGACTACCTCGACAGGATTCCTAAATTAGTTCACGCCCAGGTAGCACGACCGACTCATGAGTGATTCGTGACCGACTCACGAGTGATTCATGGGTGT
>JTDE01000187.1:169885-185124 GCA_014338405.1 Paragonimus skrjabini miyazakii | reverse complement strand
GGGAGAGCGTTCTACTGAAGTGAGGGTTCTAAAGATAGCCCTGCAAAAGGAGACAATAGAAACAAGCGTGAGCCAAAGGCCCAGTAAGACATGCACACAACTAACACAATCAAAAACAAAAGTGGCGCCACTATTTGATGTGGACGGTTCCGGAAAAATACGTCGAACCTTTTGTCCAGATGAAGGAAGATAGGAGGGCCCCACGTTTTGTAGAGAAATGAACGGCCTTCTGGACTGGAGTTCGTTATTTTCTCTAAATCGACGGAATTTTACAGACCTCGCGAATTGTCCAACCGGTACGGGATTTTGATTGTCCGGACTTTATGGAGTGTTGTCTCGCGTTAGAATTCATCGTGGAATCGAGAATGAAAAGCAAAATTACGTGATGAACAGGAGAATGTAAAATGATCATGTGAGATATAGCAACTAATGGAATCTGATATTTTCTGACCAAACCTTTAATATAACATTTATAAGTTTTGTCGTTTAATAAAATTTATATCTCTAGCAAACAATTGTTGTCGTCGAAACCAAAAAGAGATCGATTCACAGCTTTTCCTAGTATATGATTACAGCCGAATTCCGATGTCCATTTAGTATACACGGCCAATATTTAGAATAGATGAGATGTTCAGCAACACGGGAAGATATCCAGGTGGTCTATCAGGATAAGCAGGGGCACAGATTTATATGTGATCATATCAGGCGGACAGGCTAAGTTATATATTTTTTTCTAAGCAGTTCTAACGTGCACAGCTATTGTACAGTGGTTGATGCCTATACACAACTGGTAATCATTAAGTATGGAGTAAGAGTGTACCAGGATGTTTTGGTTGCTGCAAACGCGGGTGTGTATAAGGTTACCATATGTCGGCTATAGTTTTGTTGTTCAACTGCAAGTTTTGGACATAACTATGTAGAAGGTCTATCCTACTGTAGAAATAATGAGCTTCGAAATTGAGAAATTCTTTAAATGGTGAAGTTGATAACTTTGATCAGTTCGACGTGTATGTGGCGTTGTATCATGTGGTATAGGTCTCTCCTCAGGTGTTGTTAGATTAGATAAGATGTTTGGATGTTATTAGGTTCGTTTTCAAAGATATCGCCTTCAGGTAGACAGAGGTTGAAAATAGACATGACGTTCCTTAATGTCAGGAAAGCTTCTAAGCTTCGTTTGAATTGATGTATATTCCTACTGGCTCTAATTGCATGTGGGAGTTTGTTCCAAATGTAGGGAAATTTCACTAAGAAAAAATTTGAACGCAGTTTTGTACCAGATTTAAGAGCCGTCAAGGTGAACTCTGTTCGTGATGTTGTATTTTGAGCTATGCTGAAAGCGAACCGCGAGTTTGACAGTAAATTTATTGCCATAAACTAGATACATGAGTACGAGATTCAGCTTGAGACGCCATGGCCAAGGAGGATCCAGTTCAAGTATCTGGCAACGTTCTCTGTAGTTCAGAGAAGACGGATAACTGACTAAACCTTTCGTGAATGCGCGTTGGAGACTTTCCAGAGCTAGCCTATCAGACTTGCGCAAGTGACTATATATGATCGTGCAGTACGCAAGTTGGGGTCGTACGCACAGCTTATAAAGGTGTAGTCGAGCTGCAAGAAGGAAAAATGAGTGCTTGATGTATTCAATAGTTCGTCTAGTTTTGGCAAGTAGGAAAGACATATGTTTAGCGAAATTGAATGAGTTTGAGTAACGTATACCCAGGTCGTGGACTGAGTTGGCAGTTGAAATACCATGACCATCCAGGTTTATAAAGTTCTCTGGTATATGACAACCATATGCGACGATGGTGGATTAATTGGCTGAGAATTTCGTCAGCCAAGTTTGACACCAAGACTCCACTGTGTAATATGGAAGCCACTAAACCACAGGGAGATTAGCGCGGAAGTCGAACTTATTTTCACGAATTATTGAATGTAAAGGATAACCGACTTTACTACCACTAACCGTCTAAGTAAAGCGCTCTTTTACTGTAAAATGCTTCAAAAACTCTCCAATTGCTTCTTTTATACGGAATCAAGCCCGTGACACCGCCCCCACTAGCATATCATCCACTGCGGCAACACAGTAGTTCCTTGCCACAGCACAAAATTTCACCGGACAGCATGTCTGGAAGTTTTATTTGTCTTGTTCCTCATTCCTTTATTTTATGAATCTTACAGGCTTTGCAGATTGGACGGCTAGCATAGTAAACGCAATTAATCCAACTTCCAACGCTTATGGACCGCGTTCGAATGTAGCAGGGCCCCGCAGCAGATCCATGACATGTGACTTCTGTAATTATTGGGTTCACTACAAGTTTGACTCTGAATTCCCCACAGACTTACATTTGAGGCTCCGAGACTTACCAACCCCGGCCGTCAGATACCATTGTATGACATACCGATTAAATATCCCTAGGGGTGGCATCATCCATGGTAGAGGTGAAACAGGCAATTAAGCCAGTTCCTCACCCTCTACAACATACATTCCTGATATGCCAGTGTCAGACATCCTCACCCTCGCTACACACAACCAAAGCCCTCCGCTTTCTGTACTAACCATTAAACTGGTTTTGACAGTCCGCAACTAGAGGAAGCGTGTTAAACGAATCGTGACTGTATCTCCGTGAACTAATGCGCCCAAGTCGCCGTAAGCACGGACAAAGAAAGCTCCAAGCCGTTCGTCGAAGGCCGTAAGCACACAGCCGTCCCCCAGCTCAGAACACAAAGTATATATTCGCCCGGGCGTAATCACTGTCCCGAGTTCGCCAGACATAATCTCATAATTTTTAACGCTACAGTAAGCAAAAACACGTGACTCGACCACAAAAGAGCTGATGATGAGTTGTAGTAAAAACTCCTTTGCTATCTGCCTGAGCCAGGCGTGGATGATAAACCCACGTTTGCACACTTTGCAAGTCTTACCAAGACGGACGTCCCCGACCACTCTGTGCCACACTCGGCCAGATAGAAGACGTCGAGGAGGCTCTTTAACAGCATCTTCTCAGCCTAGGCTCAATGAATCTTGCCTAAAAGCGAAACCTCGCTTCCCCTGGGTGATTGGGGAGACTCAACGAAAGGCGTATCGCAACCTAAATAGTTCCCAGCAAGATCGAACGTACCACGTAATTGTACACGTCGTACAGGAGCTGAGGGATGCGGATATGTTGCACACGCACAAGCACGACATTGACCAATGGAGGTTTATCCGAGCCAAATTAAACCTCGATGTAGGCGAATGCAGAACATGATCTATTCAACGCCCTCCGCGGCCAGTACACCTCAGCTCAATCCCAGCCTTCAGGCTAATGCGAACCAGCCTCATCGCAAGGGATATGTCGTCCACTGTGTTTCTGAAGTGGTACACGTTAAACAACAACTTCTTACCTGAGCTCCAACTTGAAGCTGATAGACCAAAGTCGGAGCATGAAATGCCCTTTACTGGTGTATTTCCGATGGCATCAAGTGTGGTCAAGATTGTCAAGATACCGGTGGTCAACAGTAGACCAACAACTTCCTCACGGCCAAAAAACCTAGTACAACCAATCTTGAAACGGCCGACCTAGCTGAGGTAGTACCCGTGATACATCTGAAGGCAGACACTGCCACCAGATTGGGGAACGCATGTACACGTACCTAGCTGATGGTTCTCCAACGTTCTTCCTCTAAAGAACGAAGTGCAGGAGTTGCAGCAGATTGTCGACTCAAAGAAGCCCAAGATCGTGGGTGTAGTGGAGACATGGATAACGCCGGACATATCTGATCACGAGATAGAACTTCATGGTTATTCTATCTTTTGCAAGGATGGGCTAACCAGCAGATGTGAAGGCTTAGCAGTCTACGTTGAACCTGAATTACGCGCAGTCCTTAACAGACACACGACCCCACTATCACTTGAAGGGTCTCTGTGGATAAATTTTGGGACACCTCACTTATTGCACGTCAATATCGGCGTCATTTATCGTGCCCCGTCAGCAGCCCCAAAATGGGTTGAAAGAATGCACAGTGCCATTAGACGGGCCACGGCAATCCCCGGATATCGCACCATCGTTCTATGGGAACCTCAACCTCCCACATGCAGGCCTCTCCAGCGGGATAACGTCCAGTACTTCGGGAGCTGAGTTCTACAATCTCATACCAAAAGTAGGACTCGCCGAGCATGCCAATCAACCCACAAGATGGAGAGGAGGTCACAGGCCAACCCGACTAGACATGGCGTTAACTAGTGAACCCCACATGGTGGATATTATCAAAGTTGGTGCGTCACTGTGCGCAAGCGACCACGCTACAATCAGTTTTCTCCTAATAGGTGGCGTGACGATCACCCGCTCCTTACCGTCGGTTCGGATCAATTTCAGACAAGCCAACTTTGTACGGAAGCGTGAAAGTTTATCCCAAGTCAACTGGCCACCACCGGAAGAAGGTAGCACGGTAGGCGAGTATCTGCAGCGTTTTATGATACTCGTAAACACCACGATAACTAGTTCAATCCTACTTTACACTCCGCGCCCCACCTGCAAGTCGTTTTTGTTTAAACGATCAATCAAGCGTCTGATGAAAGATAAATGGGCCGTGAGTGATGCACTTCTTTTTGAAAGAAATGGCGCCTCATACCTGGCATACAAATACTGTCGTGACCAATGCACAGGAGCCGCAAGCGCCTACCGCAGAGCTCACCAGATATCACTTACGAGATCCATCGCTGATTGCTCTGAAGGATTTTCCGGGCACATGGCCTCCCTGACCAGACCGCAAGCTGCCATACCCTCTCCCACTGGATCTCCAGGACCCTCTTTTAATTCTGAGGCGGCTGAGATTTTACATTCTCAGTATGCACCTGTCTCCAGCAATTCCGCCGAGACGGAGCAACGCGTCACGGTTTTCTATACTGGCCGTTCCTCGGGTTCATTCCCTAACTTTACCCCCCTAACGTACGCTCAAAAATATTTCCGCTGCGCGTTGGTAAACCCCCGAGACTTAGCGGAATACCTCCAAAAATGCTGAAAGAATGCGCAGATGAGGTGGCGGAACCGCTTGCTCGTTTGTTCCAACTAATGATGTACTGGTTGTAATCTAGCCACTTGGAAGCACGGCGTCATCTCTCTCATCTACGATGGTGGGAGTCAGACGAATGCCAGTAACTTTAGACAGATTGCTCTATTACTATCCATATCAAGGGTGCCGGAGGGCATAGTAGACGACTTCGTAAGAAACTGCTCAAATAATCACTCACTGTTGGCGCCGGCTGTTGGCACGGCTTCGGAAACGGCCATTCATGCACGACTAACCTACTGACTGCCTCCGACCCGTGGAAAAAAGCTGCTAACAAACGCCTCCCAGATGATGCTGTGTTTTCAGATTTCACGAAGGCGTTCGTTAAAGTTGATCACAGTATACTACTGTACAAATTGAATAATAAGGGTTTATGCAGCGAAGTTTATTTTTGGCTTAAACAATACCTGTTCTGCTGCACATACATAGTTAGAGTCAGTGGTGAGCTATTCAGGCCGTTCAGTGCCACAACTGATGTACCACAAGGGTCTATACTGAATCCTTTATCATTATCAGTTTACGTGAACGACTTCCCAGGCGCAAGCAACTCCCCTGTTGTGATGTCTGCTGACGATACAAAATGTTGGCACGTTTTATACAGCAGTGAGGATGCAGAAGACTTTCAAAGAGACATGGATACCCTGCATCTATTGTCCGTGAAAAATCCGTTGCACTTCAACATGTCCAAGTCGAGGATAATGCACTTTCTTCACCATAGCACTAGAACATATCGCATCGATGGTGCTACCCTGGTAACTGTCCACTAGGAGCGCAGCTTAAGTAACGTTGTTACACCAGACCCATCCCCTAGTTCTTATATTTTGCTGCTGGTAAGGAAAACCAGCAGCAGACTAGCTATGCTTATTAGGGTCCTTTGGAATTTCTCAGTCAAAAGGTTCCCACGCATCTACAGCACACTGGTAAGGCCACTGCTGGAAGCCAACATTCAAGCGTGTGCAGCGTACTGGAAGAAAGACGTCACTGCTTTAGAGGCTACCCAGAGATGGACCACCAACAGGGTTGGTGGTCTGTTCTCCTTGTCGTATAAAGACCGTCTTTCGAAGCCGGAACTATTTCCCCTAGCGTACAGGCGTTTGGGAGGCGAACTTATACTAACGCACAAAATCCTATGTTCTCCAAGCCAATTCAGCAAAAATCTTTTCGCACTCGCCGACACAATTAGTCTCAGGGGCCTTAAGCGCAAGGTCTTCATACCACGTAATAGACTGTTATGCGGGAGGCATTGATATACTGCCCGAGTTTGTTCGACATGATATGCGCTTTCGACGACAACTTCAGTTGGTGCATTTGAGAGGCAACTAGATGACTGGATTATCCCAAGTTGACCGTTGGCGATCGGGTACGTATAGCCCCATGTACCTCCATCGTTGTCATTTCCTTCCTCTGTCGTCTTTTCTTATTTCCCCCTGCCTTCTCCGCAAAGCCTTCCCTTTCATTGTTGTACAACAGAGCGGTGCGAATTCCCTAGGTGCCCGACTGCTAGTAGCTGCTCCAACTATCAGCACACCTCACATACTTCACCATTTCGGCAGTTCATGTGATCGGTGCTGACGGACAATAATTAAACCTAAATAGAATCGGTTATGAAGCCACAAACCCCATACCACCGACTTTCACCGGAATGCCTCGAGGCACCACAAGAACATAGTGGAATCAGCGAAAACTAACTTTTGTTTAAAACAATAGAAGTTACGATAGTTCTTATCAGCTACCATTTAAAACAACCATTGAAAACTCAATTACTCAGATTCTAGTTATTTTATGCAGCGAATACTGAGGAAAGCAAGTAGAGCATTGGATGAGTTACATCTTTTGACAATAGCTTGATAAATCTTAGCCTACTGTAGCGACCAGGAGATTTCACTGGCCTGCCTGTGGTACGATGTGTAAAATAGTTCCAAAACTCATAGTTGCATATTGTACCTAGGCTATTAATGAAGTACGCATAATGCATGTTGTCCGACTGTTTGTCTGCATGCTATCGAGGATCGAACACTCAAGGATTCCCCAGCCTTATAATAACGCGTATCGGAAGTTACAGTGAGGAGACTGTGGATCTGCAAACAAACTTTATTTATTTATTTACTCACCGTACACGAGCCGACTTCAACGCAACGACCAAGGGTGGTAGGGAGCTGGACGTGAGAAAACCTTCAGTACAACCGCACGGCAGTCGCCAGAGAGGACGGATGTCGACGGAAATTCCAATAGACCTTCAGGATTCAAACAAGTGTCAGCCTGGTTGGGCGGCGTTTCCAAAGGTAGTACCCTATGAGCACAATTCCTTTTTCCACTCGTATGTCCGCTTTTTTGTTAAACGACCAATCCCATGCAATCGTGGTGGAAAGAGTCGTGGCCACAGCGAAGGCGTTTTTCACGCCGTTTTTTAAGCTAATCACACAAAGGGGTTGTACGGACCAATGGCATTTCGACAAAATACACGCCTAAATCAGCTGTTCTTACCAGTATTTCTCCCCGATTATTGATCAACCGCCTATCCTCATCCCATTTTCATCCCCACCGCCTCACTGTGGCCTTGAAACCTAAACAACTTTTAGAATACTGTCTTTCGCAAGATGACATTGACAGGGAAACAACGCGTATAATTAAGATATATAACGTGTATTAAGGAAAACTGTTTATACAACATGTACAATATGTTTGACGTTAATTAGCGTCGTAGTCCAAAACATAATGTTCGTCCAGATCCACTATCCATGTGTTTTTCTGGAAAAGTAACAGTACTGTGATGTTGCCGCAATCATACTTTACTTACGCATGTTATGTAGACCGTTTGTCCCTTGCACGATGCAACCATCCCTTAAAGTATTCATTCAGTGTCCTGTCAGGAGTTGTAGCATATTCCGTCCTCTCGTGTATCCGCCCTAGGTGCGTTATGAATGGAAGAAATGTAGCGGATCCTACCTGGTAAAAATGCTTTCAACTGTGTTCGTTTGAATGCGAACGCCTGATGTGCACCGGAATAAGTTATATGTCCTGCGACCACCCTGGTCATTAGTCGTTCCATCATGTTCCTAAGCAGAGCTCCAATACTGGGGGCACTGATACCCCGAAAGTAATCAGCCCAAAAGAACTTAAGACAATCGCTAAGCTTTGCACTCACCATTGCGGAGTGAAATTTTGTATTCAACATTTTCCTGTCAATTTCCTGTAACTGCGTCACTGACGTCAAGGGTAGCGGCAAGTACGGTTTATGTTTGTTTGTTCACCGTGTTATTTCTGTCATCATCAGTCCCATTGTAGTACGTAATACGTTCAGTTGTACATCAATGCTATGAGATAGGTTTAATGGAATTCATGAGGTGCGGGATAAACTGTGTCACCATTTAAATGCGAATGTAACCCTCGTATATCAGCCTTCGTTACTCTTTCTTCTAAGTCATTACCTGCAAGCATTGGGAATGGAAGTAATGCTTTCTCACTGCTGTTGTTGGTGATAACTGTCTGAGCACCGTATGCTTTGCAGCCGATAGGTTTTTGGTACTCGGTGCTGCATGACGGAACTGAATAAGTGGCAGGAGTAGGTTCCAATTTCCTTCCTTCTCATCGCTGTTATCGTCCGTAAATCGCGATTGTTTACTGGTAATATGTCAACCATCTATAAGAATCAACTTACATTGGACGTTCGAGGGGTAAACCCATGTTGATTGTGTCATCACTCAAAGGTAAGTTACCGGAAGTGTACTTCACTTCCATTTCCCTGGCATGTTCACAGTCAACTGCAATGAAATGTTGGTGCGCTTGGTATGAAGTAATCTTACTTACTTGTAGTAACTAGTATGGTAACTGGTAACTTCGGCTCGACTACTTTTGGCTGTAAGTGGTTCTGCGCATACCTGTAGTACGCACTTCCACGGAGTCGTGGAATGACTGCTGTTGTTTGGGCGGCATCAAGCCAGGTGCTGCTGACAACGGCAACATCTTCGTTGTCATCGGCCTCAACTTTTACCACGCAGTAACACTTCCTTACTTCCATATCTGAAAGTGAAAAGCATTTTGTTAATTGTGAGCAACACAGTTCACGTTAGCAGAAGAAGAACGCACGAACAGGTTTCAGTGGCCCATGTTTATTAGTATCTTGTTGAAAGTGTGTAGAAGTGGGATAACAAGTGAGCCGGATGGGGACGGGAAAAGAACACATTTACATAGCACAAGAAAAAATGCACGAATCAATTGGTCACTGACGTCATTTACCTGGAATATGTACAACGTAGACGATGCTAGACCACGCACCCAGAAGTAAGCGTTAGTTTAGAAACGTCTACAATACAGAATAGGTCGACTTGGGTCAACACTATCAATGTCAACTGGGTTGCTGCTTCGTTAGCATTACTCAATGATGCGTCATACGGCAGGCGTGACAGAGCAGTATGCAAGCCGAAGTGACCACAATTATCACCAGCAATCAACTTCGAGGGGTAGTCTCGCGGTGCACCCAACAAAGAACGCATGTCAGTTGGCATAGTTCTCGCTAAAGGGTTGATTATTCACAACAGAGCTGTAACTGCTCTCCTGAGAATCGCATATTCTGATACCCATTCTTTCAAACCTTCTATCACTTTGAACACTGTTCCAGATTCGTCTAAATCACATGCGACTGAGGGACTGGTAGCCCCCGTATCACTGTAAGCAACGTCTTCCAAAGAGAAAGTAAGATATGAACGAACGCTTACTGTTCCTTGGCACTGTTGTAAGGACACCAGCTTCAATCCGATCAGTGGAATCCGCCGCTAGCATGCACCGCCGCCTCCAACGATTCACTGTCCTCTTTGATGGCAACTGTATTGAATTTTCATGTGTTCGACGACTTTCATACACTTTAAATTCGCTGCAATGAACAATGAGATATTACGCGTGAATCTAAATTAAACATGTTACTCAACAACCTAAGGCATATAAAGAAGGACAGATGAACAGCCAGCAAATCACTTAGATAATTGAAGCCTCAGGGCTTGTCACAAACCGGTGTACGTATCGATCACAAACAGTCCGCTTCGACAGCTTCACTAGCTCATGGATGAATGCGTCATGCGATGCTGGTCACAACCTCGTCATACAGCCCTACAGATTCATCCAATCGACAAAACCACATATATCGATCAGTCCCCTCCACCCTGCATTACCGGGCGTTACATGGTAAAATTACAGGAACCTAATTGGAAAGCTCCAGGGCATCGAGCAGCAGCCATGCGTCGGTGGCAGAATCCAGCCAATCGCAAAAAAACAGCGTACTTATCCTAATTTTACCCTTTATTACGCGGAATTTTACGCTTGTAGCGACCCCATTCGTTATTATCAATTATGTTAGAGCTACGAGTGTCATTTGTACTCTTTCTGTCTTCTACTTTTGTATGTACTTAAACTTTTGTTTGAACGAGTAGAGATACCGACAAGTTCCCCGCGCACTCGAACGTACGATCCCGCTCCGTGCACGCTTGTCGCTCCGCTCCGTTATCGTTTCGTATTTGTATCCGTTTATCCTCGCGTTGACTTCGCAAGTCAACAATATACGCTTTGTCTATTCGCTGTATTATTCTCAACCGGTTATCGTCGGTTCGCTCGATCCTACACGCTGATTGTGTTCATAGGGTAGCTAAAACACTGTTATCCTGGTGAATGTAGCCTACAATTGTAGAGATAGCGCAGATACCTTATACAACTACGAATAAAATCGCGATACCTATGCCAACACACTAACTTTGATGCTAGTGGTTTGTAGTAAATTTACATTCACAAGGTAATGTGAACCAGGGCGATGGTACTGGCAAGGCAACTCTCACGTCGCAGGGAGTTTAGGATTTTGTGAACGTCGGAGGTGATCTCACTACAATGCTATGTGACTGCGACACATGTGTTACAACTCTTCCGGTTTAATCGCTCGTCGACGGCTGGTCTCTAGCCCCTCTAGCTAATTTACGTGTCGGTGCCATTTCTAGCACTATAAGAAACCCTTTGTATATTTCGAGTAATAAATTCTCGGTCTATGTTCTCAACGGCCTTTTTCTGTTTCGCGCCTGGTAAACTCGTACCTGAGGAGGACTACTTAGTACGCCCTGCACTAAACTATGACTAAGATACGTGAAATGGCCGGACTTAAACAACCGCATATTAAGGTCAACTCTAATATTTTCGGTGCATTAAATCGAACTCGATAATCTGCGAATGATGTTACACAATTTCATGGTAAATGTTTTCCTTCGTGTATGTGTAGTTGGGTGGTAGTTCTTTTGAAGTCGTTGGTTGTCGTAGTTCTGCGAATAGTGTGCCGGCGATTGGTTGTTGTCTCTCTCATGGCCCCGCCTACTTTTGGCAATTTAGGTGAAGATGCGAAGAACCTATTGACAAAGCACTACTACTTCGGTGTATTCAACGTTAAGTGTTCTTCGGCTACCGGTGATTTCAATATAGTATCGAATGTTAATCAGAACTTCAAAGCGAAGAAGGCATTTTTATCTCTTGTCGATTTATTTTATTTTAATTCACAGTTAGCATCTGACTTTGAAGCAAAGCTAAAGCTCCCATCCTATGGAGCTACGTTATCGCAGAAATTCACTTCCGATAGCTTGATGAACTGTGATCTTACTATAGAGGACAAGTTGCTGAAGAACCTGAAGCAGACATTCAGTTATTCTCGGAAAGCATTCGATGGGTTTGTTCCATTAAAAATATATGCATTGTTGAAGCTTGTCTAATGCCACGATAAAAAGTCGTTATACAGCGGATGCAGCCGTTTTGGACGTGGATATGTTTTTCAAGTCGGCAATTCCTGATATCTCATCTTCGCTGGTTCTCAGGTATGTAGCTTGAGCAGAATACCAGTGGGGTAATTTTTGGGACGCCTTTAAAGTTGACCGCCATTCTCTTTATTTGGTTTGCGTTGTAATATTAACCTTGTAGTCTGAGACTCATCATCCGTCACTTCAGTTCAGTTCAGCCTAGTTTCCTGGACGGAACGGCTTCAACCAGAAATGGTTCAGTTTCTTGCACCAGTGAGCTTCTTAGGGCGCCCAGTGCTGCGGCGGTAATGAAAAGAGATTCTTCACTTCCGTGAGTTAGTATGAGGGCTACCAGATAAAAGCTGAGGAGTTTAAGCTCTCAGTGCCATCAGAACACATCAAGTTCACAGCTACCACCGATACACCTAAGTTCATCCTCCCATTGAAATGACATGAAACAAGGATTAAGCGTAAGACGAATGAGGACTTGGTTTCTATAACCTATACTTTCAGATGCTAAGACTAACTTTGTAAATAACATAAAGTAATGAATACGATTGAAAAGAGATAATAATAATGGCATATAGAGATGAAAAGTTGACTAACTTAAATCTACGACGAGGAAAGTACTTTGGAAACTCATCCAAACTAAGCCCTCACAACAAGTCGGGAAAGGAAGATGACCAGCACTCATCTAGTTTTCTTTTGAACTCCGTCACACTATCAGAGGATACTACACTCTGTGGAAGCATGTTCCAACAGCTGGTGACTCGACATACAAAGAGGTTAGCCCTAATCGTTTAGCAACCCTCTTCTTCTCCAACTTGAGACTGTGGCCTCGAAGGTGTGAGTTTGTATGCAGGCTGAACATAGATTTTGCCTCAACTCCGGTTATTCCCTTAAGAATTTTAAAGGTTTCTATCAAGTTTCCTCTAACCCTCCTTTGCGCAAGAGAAAACAGATCAAGTTTTCTTAGTCTCTCTTCATATGAGTTATCTCGCATTCCCTCAAGCAACCTTGTAAAACTTCTCTGAACCTTCTCAAGTAACTTCACGTCTTTTACCATATGCAGGCTCCAAGCCTGCACACAGTATTCCAGATGTGGCCTAACATAAGCTTTATAAAGCGGAAACAACACCCTCGGGCTCCTTGACTCGAACGTTTTCCTCAACATATACAGCGCTCTATTACCTTTTTGCGCCGCCTCTATACACTGTTTGGAAACTTTGAAGTTTTCCTCTATGATCACTCCCAGGTCCTTAGTTGTTTCTACTCTCTTCAGCTCATTCTCCTTCCCCCCCTTGCCAAAATGCCTGACCGACCCTGGCTGTTCCCCATCAAGCAGCTGATTGCACTTGTCTGCATTCAAGGGTAGGTGCCATTTATTTGACCACTTCTGAACAGTATTCAAGTCCTCCTGCATGCTCGTGTCAGGATTTCCTACAACCTTCACATCATCAGCGAGGATGTAGCAGGGACACTTCACGTTTTTGGTGAGATCGTTGATGAACATTAAAAATAGTAGTGGTCTAAGCACTAATCCCTGAGATACTTCGTGATCCAGTTTCAGGTTGCACGGGACGTGTCCAGAATATCTGCACCGAAATTCCAGAGAAGATCACCCAGAGCCGCGATTAACCCACTTAGAAGAGGAGTTTATGGATCATCTGTCTTCAGGATGATTCGCGGTGGTCCTTCCGTATGTGAAATTCTTTATCGATTCCCCGGCTTTAGTCGAACGTTTGCTGTATACCCTCACGTACGTGCCGTAGCAAAGAATCCTGCTGGGATCCCGGTAGTCCTCGCTTACGCGACTTCTGATAATCTTTTACTATTCCTTCGGTTCTCATTTTTTACGCAAATTGGAAACCACTCACACTTGATCGCAGCTCTTGCATGCAAGTAAACCGTTCGGCCAGCCCACTTCAAAAGGAAACAGTAGGCGGGCGTTTCTCTATTATTGAGGTCCATCAATATCCTCGTCCACACCGACCCTCATGCTTGTGAGACTAGCTTGTTAACCACAACGACCGTTACCTCACAGTAGGCATGACAGAATCACCATGTCCAAACGCCAAACCATAGCTTCGTTTAAATGGTATCTAGCTTGTTATATCATTTCGTTTTGCTCACTAGACCCTACGCTTTCCTTTCGAGTTCATACCGATCGATACTGACCAAGCGTTTGATGGGAGATTGGCGTGTGGAAGATTGATCGGTTAACCGCGATTTAATCTCCCACCTAGAATGAAATAGCGTGAATATGCTATGAGTTACTGAGTAACTGTAATCGGATCTACTACATGTACATCGGATATTCTTCCGCTTAAATGACTGTGCATATCAATATGATTACGAACCAATAGACCGTTAACTACCTGCTTAGACGTTCAGGTCACTTCGGGATGTTGACTGTTCACCTTGGTATTTTTCATTACCTAATTTACCCCGCAGAACATCCCTAAGATAATCTTGTTTGAATGGGAATAGAATTGCCAACGTTTTCGCGTTTCAGACTCATCGTCATCATCATAACAGCCATGAGCCTGACCAAAAGGTACTGTGCCTCGGGCCGCCGTTCACTTCAACAGTGACGTGGAATATCCTAGAAGAAAACGTTACTAAGAAGGTTGAAAATTATGAAAACAAGACTAAGCGGAAGAATTAGAAATGGTATGGATACAGGAACGCCATTGACTGCGACACACCGCCATCTCGAATAGCGTCTCTAACGAGCGATTTGAGTGATCACGAGGACCCCATCCAGGCAGGCGATACCTACCCACTTTGCTTAATGGAGCAGTCAAGGTCTTCATATTTCGTGGCCACGTTGTTGGTTGACCACCACACGGTTTTACCCAACTGTTGATAGCCTCAGCATATAATGCCCGGTACGGTAAACGATCAGATGACATACGGAGTACGTGACCCAACCGTCACAAGCTGTGCACCGTGACTAGTTGACCAGTCGATCGCGCATCCCGAGCGTTCCGGAATACGCGTCGGCGAACTGCCATATTGCTCACGCGATCAGTCCACTTAATATGGGCCAGTTGGCGGAGAAAACGATGGTCAAATACAGCAAGCCTGTTGATATCTTCTTTGTGAACAGGCCACGTTTCCGAACCATAGGGCAAAACAGAACGTATACAATCATTACATACCCCTCCTTTCAGCAATAACCGAACTTCTTTTCGATGCCCGAGAGGACACAGTTTGGCTGAGGGAACTCGTGCCTTTGCTATCCTCGCTGACATCTCATCAGCAATATTACAGGCTGATGAGATCATCATCATCATCATAGACAGTAATACATCAGTGGTTCACACTGATGCTTAACTGCCACTGCTGATGAGATAGTGCTACTCAAGTATGTGAAACTGTCCACAGTCTCAAGCGGGTTACCTGCAATGAAAAAAGTAGGAGTTGAAG
>JTDE01000187.1:152111-169785 GCA_014338405.1 Paragonimus skrjabini miyazakii | reverse complement strand
AAGGTCTTCATATTTCGTGGCCACGTTGTTGGTTGACCACCACGCGGTTTTACCCAACTGTTGATAGCCTCAGCATATAATGCCCGGTACGGTAAACGATCAGATGACATACGGAGTACGTGACCCAACCATCGCAAGCTGTGCACCGTGACTAGTTGACCAGTCGATCGCGCATCCCGAGCGTTCCGGAATACGCGTCGGCGAACTGCCATATTACTCACGCGATCAGTCCACTTAATATGGGCCAGTTGGCGAAGAAAACGATGGTCAAATACAGCAAGCCTGTTGATATCTTCTTTGTGAACAGGCCACGTCTCCGAACCATAGAGCAGAATGGAATGCACACAGGCTTTATATACTCTTGCTTTCAGCGACAACCGGACGTCTTTTCGACGCCACAGATGACGCAGTTTGGCAAAGGTAACTCGTGCCTTTGCTATCCTCGCTGATCTCTGATAAGCTGATGAGATAATGCTACCCAAGTATGTGAAACTGTTTCAAACTAATACTTTTGAAAGCATGACCACATTCTGAACATGAGCATAGCTGAACCTACTTAAAGCATATACGACAACGATAAGACTGCCTGGCGTATTTGGAGGATGAGGGTTTAATTTAACGGTTTTCTGCCACCGAGATATTCCAATAGAATTCTGTGATTTCAAACGGTTTACGTTTTCAGAGGATCGTATCATCGGTATCGGGTTGTCCGTTGCCCTTCCGAATCGCAGAAACCACTGAAATGATGAATGAGTGCGTTATCAGTTATTTGGTTGGTGGTGTTAGCAGCCAACGGCCGTCGAGTGTTTTGGAAGCAGGCATTGTTCTGAAGCGAAACGTAATAATGAATATAAATTCTGTGGGTAAGGATGGGCAATGCATTCAGGATAATGATGGTGTCAATAATGTTCACAATGACTACTCTGATGACGAGTTTCAGTATTCCTTCTGTGAAGGCAGGGGGTACGGATTCCCCTATAAGTCGTTTAACGTTGTACTCCATGGAGGCATCAGGTTGGGACCATTTCTATGACTACAGATTCTACGATTGTGTGTCTGGTTTTGCTCTAAAGATGACGTCTGATTCATTATCTACTTCAGAACATGGAAGCGCATTCCGGCAGTTCTCTACTCTGCGAGAGAGTCGATGGACTGCAGACGTCTGTGCGGTTTGCATTCTCATCTTCAACTGTTGTCCGCGCCTTATGTCGTCGTTCCCGATATGGAACTGCGCACACAGCTGCGGACCCATTCCTCCCCCCAGTATTTTGCGTACCAGTAACAAGTATTCTAATACACGCCTACGGTTTCGAGGCAATATCAAGGATATATGGTCTCTCCTAATTGCTCTTCTTCATCTGAGCCACAGTTCTAGTTCCTGTCCTCTGAACTCCGTCCAGCTTTTACATCTCACTGACACAGTGATAGTCCACCGTCTCCCTTTACTCCAAGATATTGGTCCGATGTATACGTGGTTCTGGGCACGAGTCTGCTGAAAGACCTTATCGTTACCCCTAGTACACCACGTACTGATGTACAGGTCCTGTTCACATCACTGTGAGTCTTGAGTGATGCCGAACGACGATACCCGGGTCGCGTTCACTTTTTGTATGTCTTAGCGAACGTCCATCCAAGTGGTAGGCACTCGGCCTAATCGTCCTTCCAGTGTGCATGTATGCAAACTTTTGGAAGTTCACTAACAGAGCCCACTTGTAAGCTTATTCCACTAGTTGATCACGATCGTCCTGCAGACCATCCCTAACTTCTGCCGAGTTTATGATGCGTCAGGCGGAGATCGTTAGCCTATGTTAAATACGGTGGTTCAGTGGTTTTTTGGAGATCATTGATAAAGACAAAAAAGGGTAGTGGGCTTAGGTCTGATCTCTGGAGAACTCCGCCAAACACCTATCACTAAGTGGAATGAGTCCCATTTCTCTTCACCGAGTAATTGTTATTGTGGAGGATGTCCTCTATCCACTTGAAGTTGTGGCCAGTAACGCCTAATGTCTCGTACTTGTTTAGCAGCTTTCCATATAGAACCTTACCAACTGTCTTGAAGTTTACGAAGATTTTCGTTGGTATGCGACTCACCTCACCGATAACAGCGGCTCTGACGGAAAACATATTGGCAAGGGTGTGGCAACCCGCATGCATACAAGTACGTCGTAGGCCTGTTGTCCAGCAAACGCTCCATGACCTTCCCAACAACAGGTAAGGCTCCGCTCTCGCCTCTGAAGCTTCTACTTAGCCAGTTTCTCCGACAAGCGTAGGTATGCCTGCTGTTGTTCTAGTATGTTTTCGCAAGTGGACAAGCCGTTAGGAGTTGTCGCTGATTGCGGTGCAAGGCGATCTTCACACGGTTCGTTATGTAACCTTCAATCTACTTTACTGGTTGCGAATACTGTAGCGTGGGTGGGTTAATTTTATCTAGCAGAATCATGACTATGACGGACGAAAATAGGGGTATCGTGGACATTGCTCATAAACGGCCAATGTGGTCGTTTTTAACAGCCCTTTGGAAGTGGTTAACATTATCGTTCTAGGGTAAGCAAACTGGTGATGCAGTTGTTACCTTTGTACTTTAAGCATTAATGTGGTAAGCCTAGTTTATGCAAATAGCCTGTGAAATGCAGTGTTGGCAACTTGAAACTATGTTCTTTTGGGATGGCTAGATAGGTATATACTTTTGTAGAGTATGGTGTGGTCTGTTGTCAAGCTGATACTTTATTAAAAAAGACCAACTGTGTAGCGTTGTCCGTGTGGGTAACCGTTTCGTTCTACTGTCATTGACATGCCGTTGAATAATTCTTGCTGCGGCTCCATCTTTTCTCGCAATACGGAGCGCACACCTGATGTTTTACGAGGTGTGCTCGGGCTTGGGAAGCTTAGCGGACATAGCGTATGTTTTTCAAGGTACTGGTAAGTTGTGAAGTGTGGAAAGGTGACCCAGCTACCTCATTTAGCTTTCATCGGTATACTTCTAGAATAGACTATAAACGTCGGTTTTGATTGTCAGACAGGACTTGACATTTGTTTCTTCATTGCCTCGTTTTAGAATGCCGGGAAAGTTTCCATTCGGCTAGGACTTTTGAAAGAGCCAACTACAATTTCCGGTTGCACTGTAGGGACCCCATCACTTTAGTGTGCCGTATTTTCTTTATGAAGGCTGTTGTTCAATCGAGTTTGGGTACACCGTGATCGTAGCCAACCGTCGAGAAAACCAGGATGTGATGTGACGCAAACGTTTTGCTTTGTGCTAAACTTGCCCTTTGGATAAGACTCGCGTCTTACTCCGGGAAAGGGTAATCGGCAATCCATCTACCCGAACCGTTAGTGGAATATAGGCCGTCTAGCACGTGGGACATACGTGGTAAATACCAATCTAATGCTCATACAGTACATCACAACAAGAAGGTAAACGACGAGCCCCTTATCTATTGCTTGGGTCGCTTAATCGTTTCAAGGTGAGTCACAGCATTAGAATCTTGTGGTGGTTTATTTTATTTTATTGGCTTTTGTGATTGCAGAGCTTGGTTCATTCAGTCTCTTAGTTCGTCTGCAAGGACTGTAACCAATCAGAAGCGATAGGTTGCTAGCAGTCCCACGGCATTACTTTATCTTGCCTCATAGTGTGGGGAAGAGTGACAAGGTTTTGTGCGTAGTGAACTAACCTGTAATGTGCTTCAGTTATTGATCGTTGTACCATATGTATGTTTGTATTGTCATTTACAAACGAACGCATTCCATGATGCAAATTGTGGAGATCTGTTACCTGTAGGGCAAGCTGCGTTCATTTTACAAACGCGGTGTGCTTGCTGAAACAAAGAAGGAAACCATAATGAAGCTGCCGCTTAATAGGATCTATCGATGAGAAGCTCGTCACAAGATTCATACATTTATTTAATTCCATTCAGTGCATCATTCATTGATTGCGTCTCTCAGATCGTACACAAGTGTGCTCATTACATCAACGATCGATTTGGAGATTCTTGATGACCCCGATAACTGCATAGTAATTCTTCATCAATCCAGGATGGTCTTCGGACGCATTTTACGTATATATGTATATACAACATATACATATATATGTAGCATATATCGAAGTCCAGGACATAAGTGGCCAGCAAGAGTACACATAGAACTAATATTCACGCCAAAATGCTTCCCACACTCTTGGTGGCATCCACTTCGAATTAACTTGTCAATGACTAAAGCCATAGGACGCTTGCACTTAGCCATCAACACAAATTGCTTGCGTTGCACCACTTGCAACTCCACTCACACAGCACGTATCCAGTGTAAATCCGAAGGAATGAGCCCAGGAGGTGTGTGAGTGCGGCTTCCGTTACCAACCGGCCAATGCTTGTTAATTAGTTGGTAGGCTAGTATGAAAGTGAAACCCTTATCTCTCGGAAAATAAACAGGGCAAGATATCAGTGGTGTGATCTAAACCGGGGAAAAAATACTGAAAGTATAGAGTAGGAAGTAGCAGTAGTAGTGCACTCTAGAAGGGATAAGGAAGAAAAATTGAAATCTAAGGTTGGAATGAAAGGCAAACGAAACACTTACTATACAATGCACCAACAAGGCTAAAGAAAAGGGGAGGTGAAAGGCCACAGTAACCCAAGTATCTGAAATAGAGAGCGGATGATTTACCTGGCCACAGCGGTTGTCGGTTGATACGAACGCGGAAGTGGATATAATTGACACCACCTACTTTATTCTAGTGTACAAATAGTCCTTTCGTCGACGGTATACCATGAGTTCGTTGGTGACCTACTAATCCGAGACGGTCAACACATTAGTGGTCACAGCGTCATATAGTCATGCCACTACGACTTGATATCCAATCAAAATTTGGGTGACGCGGACTTGGAAACCACGACCAATCACTGAAGTTCATCTCCTTTATGTTCAAGTACAGCACTCATCTGCGAATGACTGTGTGCGTGTTGTTAAAGTGTCTAGCCGGCTCGGGGAGCCGAAACGTCAAATACTCAGTTAGCAGCCATCCGTGGAGTATTCAACTCTTACACCGACCTCATTATTGTCAGATATTGACTAAATAGGGTTGGAGCTAACACACAACCCTTCTTTATGCCAATGACTGTCAAAATCATCAGAAGTCGATCCTCACGACCGTATCTTCATCTTCATGATCACATGCAGCAGTTTAATTAATTTGACTAGCCTACCGAGACATTCAGACTTACCAAGCACCATCCACAGTGCTTCACGACTCACGAAATAAAATGCCTTAGCGAAATTCACAAACAGGGCACGCAGTGGCTGGTTGCATTCACGACACTTCCTGGGTCAGACAGCAAACACTGTTGATCGTACTGCAACTCGCATGGAATTCACACTGTTCTTCAAGAATATTGGACTTCAAAACTTCTGCACTGAGTTGATTCGGCGTGAATCTTGCTAGCATCTTTCCAGCGCAGCCCAACAAAATGGTGACTCGATAATTGGTCGGCACATTGCTTGCTACCTTTTCCTTTAAACAAAAGTACAATCTGGGAAATCTTTGAGCTCTTGAGGAACTACTTCTTGTTCGCAGATGGAGGAAACCAACTGGAACAAAGCACGTTCCGATGCTGATCGGCGATTCTCCTGAAGTTTTTTTTGGCAGTCCATCCTCACTTGTAGCCTTTCCGTTTCGTAAGTGTACGATAGCTCTCCGCACCTCTGTCAAATTCGGGGCTGTTCACAGTCTCCCAATCAATGGCAGTCGGGCGGTTTAGTTGGTCACCAGCGAGACTGGACCCTGACGCGATGTGACGGCTTGCTCGAGGACTTATTGGGCTAAATCGGGTGGTGTGGCCACCACACCAATAGAGTCACTCATGCCAGGCAGGCCAATAGGTAGAGGTCTGACAAATCATAATCTCTTGCTCCTCCAGGTTGGGGGTTGGGAGAAGGTTGGCATCTTTTTCCGAAAAATATACCAGTTCTAGTACATTGCTCACCACCCGCTGCCTTGTGGTACAGGCTTTTGAGCCAAAGGTTTTGGTTGAGAACCCTAATCGTTCCCCTGTCTAGGTCTTGGTGTCCTAGCAGTATCTCGGCCCACATACATCCATGATCAGAGTGTTTGCGCCAGACTTTTATGATGTCCTCTGGTTGGGTGCACTCCGTTGTTTGGTCGACGGAGACCATCTTTCCCTGCTTGGGTCACTCGATAATAGTTCCCATACTCAAGAAGGGAGCCCGGGGCTCTTGCGAAAGCACAGGGGAGTTAGTTTGATCCCAATCATTTCAAGGGTTCTGGAATCCGTTATACTTTTTCGACTAACTGCAGTTCGGGAGGTAAACATTAGGGAAGAACAGGCAGGGTTTGGTCCTTGGCGGGGTTGTATAGATAACATTTTTACCCTTCCTCAAGTTTTGGAAAAGCGTCATGTGTACCGCCGACCAACAATTGCCGTATTTCTCGACTGTAAAGGTGCGTTCGATCCGGTGGATCGATCTACACTTTTAGAGTTGCTTAAACGCAAGGGTGTACTGACCAAATATGTGAACATACCGTCGGCGCTTTATTCTCATACTTCTGCTCAGGTTAGGGTTTACGGCGAACTATCTGACAGTTTCAGCACCTGGAGCAGCGTACGTCCAGGCTGTCCCCTTTCACCATTTTTGTTAAATTTCGTTATGGATGAAATAATGGAGGACTGTCTGCTGCACTCAAATGATGCCAGCGTGGACCTACCTGGTGGAAGACTGACTGATCTTGATTATGCTGACGACAAGGTGTTGCTGTTTGACAACTTTCCAGCTACACAAACAACGCCATTTCGCGTTCTGCTAAGTAATTCGGAATGCGCCTTGTAGCTTTAAAATGCAAAGTGCTTCTGCAAGGTTGCAGTAATTACGTAGATTTAATGTTAGATAATGAAGCCATGGAGGTTGTTGACCGGTTTGTATACCTGGAAGACTGCATTGGCGACGGAGGTGTAGGGAAGGAGATAGAGGCGCGTATTTTCAAGGCTAGGGCAGCGTTCGCTGATCTGAGAAACCTGTGGCGACAGAGAGGTATCTCTCGGAAGCTTAAGGGTCATGTTTATCAGACAATAGCGAGGGCTGTATTACTTTACGGCAGCGAATCATGGCCCATCAGGGTAGAGGATGTGAACCGTCTTCAGGTATTTGACCACCGATGTCTGCGTTCTATCGCTCGGATCGTATGGCACCAACGAGTAAGCAACGAGGAGGTTAGAAAGCGGGTATTTGGTGTTGATTTTCAAACGAGTTCTTTTGTTCAGTCACTATATTTGCACAGACTTAGATGGCTAGGTCTTGTACTAAAGATAGAAGCTAGTCGTCGGTCGCACCGAGCACTCTTTGCTGACGCTGCCACCTACTGACACAAGGTACGAGGTGGGCAGATGATGACCACGAAAGGGTTGACCTCTGTAAATCAGGTTCGTCTCCCGGGCTTGGGCCCTCGCAACTCACGGAGTCAGTGGCTTGAGACGTTAGGTGAGATGGCGGCTAACCGAGCTCAGTGGTGTGTATGTTGTTGTTTGTTCAATTTGTCTGTGGAGTGAATGCATTTAGTGACGCAGGGCAGTGAAGGCCGTAAGGAAGCTGTTTTGCGGATGAAGCCTTACTTTCACTTACAGCTCGGTTGTTTGTTTGCAAGGTGTAGGCACCTTGATGTATGTTTGAATGTAAGTGTAGCTATTTCTAGTAATTAGGTCCATTCCCCTCCCCCTCTGTTTCCGTGATTTGTTCCTTCAGCTGTTGTTGGTGGTAGTGGATACAGGAACCTCTTTCAGACGAACGGTGAACATATTACTAATAAGCAAATGTATGTTGAAAAGTATTTCTCGTCTGTGAGTTCTAAAATCGTTTAATATCCAGTTTCTGCCGTTTTTTCGGATAATTATGCAGACATGAATAGACAGTTCGACTCTAAGCAGCCTATGATCTGTGTTAAATTCAGTCCCGCGCATCTCTCACGTGATATGCACTTTACAAATGTCGTACTGTCGCACGATCACATAGTCAAACAAATAGTGATGACCACTTCATAAGTAAATGCACGTCGTGGTATCACTCGCACCCGGCTGAAATCAGGTGTTTGTGATAGCCAACTCGTGAGTGGCACATAAGTAGGGCAGACTATCTCCGTTCTTGTTTTACTAAACCAGTGTCATGGGGTCCTATCACTCCCCGGCCAGGCTGTCTGCCACAATTCGCTTGACCCTGGTGAGTGACCAACTGTTTGTTTTGAGCAGTTTCAACACGCGAGTTAGGCGCAACTCAACAGCCTGACCCAAAGTCCTTGGACCCCACGGCATTGGTTCAGCCATGGCTTTCTCAAAGACCTTGACGGCCACCTGGACTGTCATATCATCCTTGTTGTCGTAGGCTTGGGCTATATGCGAGCTGCTTTCGACTTATCTTTGGTCTGTGTTGTTGCTGTGACGTTCATATGCATGTAGGTCCCGCCAACTTTCTTGTGGCACTATTTATGTGTGACTTCTGTAGAAAGGTTGTGGTCTAGGTCGCGCTGTGACACAACCTTTCTGAACGTTTTGCGTATCGTCTAGCGAATGGTTTATCTCAGAAATTGGTTAATTCAGTGGGATAAGGACAGATGTTATGGTCATAATCTAGTCATAATGTTGAAAATTATCGTTCTTTTAAGAAGGACCTTTGAAACTGATATGAAAGATCTTTAGAAAACATCAGTTACACGGGAGTTATTCCTTACTATTCTAAAGCACACATATTCTCAGTTTTTTTCGATTATTTTTTCCTAGCGATGCTAGCACACTGTTGCTCATGTCTGATGAAATCGACAGTTGGGCAACGTGAATGACATAATGAAACCTCGCAGATAGTAATTTAATCAATGTCGTACCTACCGCTTTCGAATCAGTTGATCATGATAGATCTTTGTTTGATAAGACAAGACAGTAAGCCGATCAGACAATGATTTAGTGCTGGAACCTGGGGTTTTAATTCCGAGGCTTTGTTATGTCTGCCAGGTTGGAGACGTGAAGGTGTAGTTATTTTTTGTTCCATGCATGCTGCTCATCTCTGTTGCTCAAAACCCATGAGCTTATACCGTTATGATCTTCTTCTGCTTAGTTTAAGCGCAAATATGTCGAAAGTGGCTACAAAAGTATAGGAGCAAACTACGTGCGTTGTGTGTCGGAGGAATGTCTGTAAGCGTGAGTCCGCTCGTTTTGCTTCGAAATATTGATTCGAATTGCTTCGAACAGGCGTTTCACATGCATCAAAATCCATGTTGTCCCATCTTCTGTTCAAAACGTTGTTCAGTTCGGTAGGCGGACTGGAAAATGGTATTACGATTCAATAGCCAAGCTAGCAATCATCAGATGTTCTCAAGTAGGTCGTGTTCCGGGCCGCAAATTAACCATTTCAAAACTGCAGTTCCGTGATGAAGGAGCCACGTTCTTACTATGTAACTTATACATTCATACGTTTTCTTGTGTGGAATTGGATGCCCCATTCATTTTGTCTCACTAACCGGTGGAAGAAAAAACCTCGGCCCAATATTTTGAGCTTTCAGCTTTTATTTCTCTCCAAAGCTGTCAAACCTACTGCTGAAAACTTGCCCCAAACAATCGTTGACCGTTTGTAATTCACTTTCCTGTGAAAAACAAGTTCACTTCTTCAAAGGTCATGACAGTGGAAATTTCAGACATTCTGCCCATCAAAATTGTTTCCTCCACTAAATTTGACAGCGTGCTGCTTGTAGGTTTATGGAATTGACGTACTGTCCACTTCAAGATTTACGGGCTTTGCTGCTGATGCACAAAAAATACCCTCCGTCTTTCTGTAAACCATCGAATTATGCTCCTCTAGAGCTAATCGTACAGTTTTTGTCAAACCTATAAACTCAAATATCGGTTTTATTTCTTCGGCACTATTCGATTGAATACCAATCGGCTGATTGAACCTTTTTCCCGTTTTATAGATGGTTTGGACGTTCCCTTTTGTTAACGTATTAGTTTACGTTGTGATCACTAGTTAGCGGTGCACAGCATGTTTTTGGTGTTTGCTAGCCGGGCGCTCTGCCGTAGCTTCAGACGCGTTGGTACAAATGTAAGGACTTTTCCTTTTTCCAGTTGTGGCAAGTTACTGCCATGTGGCATGTTGAAGAACCTGAAAATGAGGGTTCGATTTTTGGGTCGTTGCGTGGGCGTTACTTTTTGGTCGGTGCGCTCACGGTAAGTAACCAATTCTAGTCAGTCATATGACTTGTCAAATGTGGTTTCTGTCCCATTATAGAAGTGTATCACTTAGGGCAGCCACAAAACTTGACCTGAACTCTCACGCTAAGTTTTGTGGTTATTTCGACATGGTGATTAGAACAAATAGTATAATTGTCAGACGAATTGGTTTTAGGTATCTTTTCAACGGCATTAGGGATGGTAGTGTACCAGGAACAACTGCGATAGACTGTTCGTTAGCGGGAAAATTGACTGTACCTACGTTTCTTTCTCTGGGTGTATATATGCACACTGATTCTGTAACAAACAATTGCTGTCTCAGCTGCGTAGTTTCGACTTGGGTCATGGGACATCGTCACCATTTAGGTTAGCTCATTGGAACATAACAGGTTACAGTAGTTAGGGATACTAATCATTGAGTGTGCTGTTCTGTTCTCACTTGATGCTCTCCCTCGCATTGTGATAACTTCGATCTTTTCCTACTAGTAGTCAGTATGGCAATTACATTTACTCGATTTTGAATTGTCCCGTTCTCACACAATGTGGTGGTCTGTGTCGTTTAGCTTGTTGTGTATTACTCGAGACTAACGCTTAGCATCCATTACTGGAACTCATTTTAATTTGGCACCTAAATCCATTTTATGCTCGCTGACCTATGAAACCATCGATGTCTGTAACCAACTTCACAATGGTCTGGCTTGTCACAAGAACTTCGTCGTCAATTCTCTGTATCTGTGGGAGTCCGTACAGTGTGCATAATAGCCCACGTCCTCTGCGACGAGTCCAAGAAGGCCAGATGAAGAGAAGAACTACTGCCAAATTATCTACAATCGCCATTTCACCCCTCTCACGGATCACAAGACGCTTCTCCATCTTCGGCTCAAAGAAGGGTATTCCTGGATACTCCGCTAGCCGGTTGCAACGCTGGGCCACCATCCTCAGCAGCTTTGACTTCGACATCTGCTATCGTTGAACTGAGGATTTCGGCGAGGCTGGTGTTATTTCTGGTCTCATCAACAAGCAACGTTCTGCTACGGAAGACACCGTTATCGTTGCTGTATCTTTCGAGAACCATGTTCACCAAACGCTCCTCGATGCTATCCACGCGACCCCAACTACGGCAGTCGATGTCAAACTCGCCTGGAAAGCTGAGGGCATGCTACAGCAAGCGATTGCTTACGTCCAAAGCCGTTGGCCATCAACCCCACCAACGGGTGAATTTCTCCCTATCAGTCGTCGACTATTGCCTGTTGTTCGCCGACAGCGTCGTCATCCTCACTTCACTATGCCAAACCGTCTTCAGACAATTCCATTCGGGACACCCTGGAACTGGATGAATACAAGCGATCACCAGAAGCTACATCTACTGGCCTGGGATCGACATCCAGATTGAAGATCTGGTTACGCAACGCAACCGCTTCCATCAGGCTATCAAGAACCCACCATGCGTCGAGCCCCAGCCATAAAAGCGATCCGAAAATCCTTGGTCTCGCCTCCATGTGAATTTTGTGGGACCCATCGACGGTATGGTGTACTTGATTCTGGTGGATGAACACCAAGTGGTCTGAGATCGTCCCGCTGACCCACGCCTCAACGTCAGCAAACTACGCCGAATTTTCAGTCAACGAAGTCTACCGGAGACGCTTGTCTCACACAGCGAATCGTAATTCACATCGGGCCAGTCCAAGGAGTTCTGCATCCAGAACAACATCCAACCTCTACACTCGCCGACATACTACCCACAATTCAACTGATATGCCAAGCGCCTCGTGGACACATTCAAGAGAGCACTTTTGAAGTTCCACGGGGTGGGATCAACTGAAGAAGTACTACAAAGCCTTCTGTTGTCTTACAGACCTATACCAAATCCGACGATTCTCAATGGACTTTCGCCTGCAGAAACTCTCATGAGCCTGACGCTGAGGACGAAATTCTACGCAATGATCCCAGTGGAAAAAAACTCGGAGGATACGCAGCAGCTCTCACAACTTGGATGTACTGTCGACGATCTGGTCCATGCAAGGGACTACTGCCCAGGTCATCCCCATTAAATAGCCGCAGCCCTCAAGCGCTAGAACAGCACGATCCTTTACAATGCCACCGTTGAAAGCAAAATCTGGACGCGTCACCGCAATCAGTTCCGCTCACGCAATTTTGCGAACAATGGACATTTTGAAAATCAATTACCGCTGGACCTACTTCCCGATACCTTCGATATCAGACACCGAACAGCACAAGTTTCCGCACCGATTACCTCGGCATTGTCAACCTGCAGATCGAGTAGTTAACTGACAGCTTTGCAACCAAGGCGATGAACGCAAGCCCACCTGCCCGATGCAGCTCGACTCGTATCAACGGCGGTATTAACAGTGCACAACAGGGGAGGTGTTGGGGACAGGTACTCTCCCCAAAAATTCGCTCTAATTGCGGAAAAAAATAGATCTTTCAATTTTGGATATTTGAATGCCCGCCATTATCTTCAAAGTTGAAGTTTAGCGCTCGTCTCTGTTTGGCCCTTTGAGTGGGCTAGGCTTAATGTCACTCAAAACCTATAAGTGCAGCTGTTGTGCACCACTGTCTTGTCTTGGGGTTGAGCATCAAATAAAGCTCGTTTGACGACCGTCTTTTTCTGTTTGTTGGGTGTCTTAATTTGCGATTGTTAGGTTCCGATGCTTATGATCTGATAATCAGATTTAACAATCCGATTTAAAACAGTCCGCGTAATTTTGTAACGACAATCGGTTTTAATTTCCCATTTCAGTTTTACTGTATCCCATGAACGCGCACATTAATCCCCATTCCTCCTCCCACATTCTTTAGTCATATTGGTTACCTGGGCGGCCTAGACATGAAAGTGGACAGCACAAGCCGATCGATCCAACGACTCAATCTGGCCATTGGCTATCAGGTTCAGGATTTTGCGTTCCATGGGCTAATTTCCAACTGGGGCAAATGTTTTGCTGCAAGTGTGTCCCAACGACTGACCGACCATGTGGAATTAGCGGGATCGGTATGTGTTCGCTTGTGCATGGATTCATGTAGAAGATTGCTTGCACGTTTCTTGCTTGAAAGTTCACCTGTCGGTATGCGCCGTATTTCGCTTACCCTTTATACCGGTAGCGTAACTTTTGTGTTACTTTTATAAGTTGACGCAACCAGCTGTTCATCTATGTGGCAGTTGTGTTTGACCGTATAGCTTACTGGTGACTTCATACTAAACGAATCGGGTTTTTTGCGTGCATCTCTTCCAGTCAACCAGATTTGCAATTTGTACCTGTCCATTGACTTGAATAGAATAGCCAGAACACATTACATTATGACTTCCTCTCACCAACTTTATGAGTTGTAATTCATAAAGGGAATGAAAAACTACTGATCAATCTGAATCGTGAGTGCTATTCTCAGTTGCATCCACAGTATGCAGATTGTTGGTCGATTGTTTTTGAGCGTGTTAGGCTCATCGGTCAACCGGGCCTGACATTATTTGCAGGTTTTGTTCACTGATCGGTACAACAAACGGTGATGTAACGCTGGATTTGTTACTTGTGTTTAACACGTGCTATCAGACAGAAGCCACGGTGTTTCACCCTAGCTGTGTGCACCTATAAACAAGTGCGTTGATACATCTCTCAGCTACTTCAAAATATAATTCTTGGTCCTTTTGTCAAACGCTCTTTCTGTTTTCCCAATGTACACGTTTTTGCCACTGCAAGGAAACTGATAGCTGCAAGGCTGGTAATTCCAGCTCACTTTGGAATGGATAGTTTCTTTAGCCATAAACGCATCTACTAAAACAGAACCGAATAAGCCCTATCTTAAACCGTGTCAACCATTCGTTGAACGTTTGCAAGTGTATTCTTGCTCCGTCTTTTTTTTTAATCGTCATCAGCTGCAGCATCACGTCGGTGGTTGATATTGTTACTTATCCGTCATATAAACGTGAAATTAAAAAGGGAACCTCACTTAAGAAATAAAAGAAGAGAAAGCGATGAGACCTGCATCGTCTCCATCTTTACTGAGGTATACAGAACCAAGGCAGTCACATCTTGTAACGGGAAAGCCGGAGTTGTTTATGTGTTTCATACGATATTGCTGTGACCGCAAACAGAATCTGGTGTGCGAATTTGTTTGTTACCAGATACCTGTCATCGGATGTGTGTAAATACACAACAACCAACAAGCAATATTTTTATATGGCTGGCATCTCTCCGTTGTCAGTAGTCCAGTGCCATTTCCTTCGTTTCCAAATCCTACATAATACATATGCACAGTTTCAATTGTCGCCCTCAGTTTCTGATCTTCCAAACATGTAGGACTCCCGTTGGTTTCATTGCGAGAGTTTTTCTTTTCACTTTTCACCATACTACTTATTAGCGGCACTGTTAGGAGACGCATTTCCAAACGAAGCAGTAAGGGTGAATCACGTCATATCGGTTGGTCGATCCGGCTTCGAGTGAATTAATGTGTTCTAACTCACTCAGTTAATCAGATTGCAGCTGCGCGATCGAACGCCTGTACGTTATGTGAGCTGTTTTCACGAGTGCACTTTCTGCTGCCCCTCTGTAACGTGATTCGTACTTCTTTGGACCTATAAATTTAGAGCCTCTGTGGCCTAATTCTGACTCGTCTCATCCTCCCAATAAACGCTGTTACCGCATCTATTATTTTTCTCGGTTCTGGGTCAAACGATTGAGCGCGTTACATCAGACACTGCGCCTTATACAACAATGTCTTAACCTACTGTATCGCAAATTTGTCAAGTGTTTATTGTTTATGTCTCAACGTACGAAAAAACCGGTATCAGAATAACGCACAGGTCACCTTTTAGGTATGTGGTCCACAAGGTGTATTGCTGCCTATAGCCATTAGTTGTTATCGGGAAATTTCTTTAAACATGTGTTGCTTGGTTCGCGATTATTTCGAACCACGTTGCCTTCCGTTTCTGGGTCTCTTTCACGTCTTGGCCAGGTTTATCTCTGTACATGCATCATCATCATCATCATAACAGCCATGAGCCTGACCAAAAGGTACTGTGCCTCGGGCCGCCGTTCACTTCAACAGTGACGTGGAATATCCTAGAAGAAAACGTTACTAAGAAGGTTGAAAATTATGAAAACAAGACTAAGCGGAAGAATTAGAAATGGTATGGATACAGGAACGCCATTGACTGCGACACACCGCCATCTCGAATAGCGTCTCTAACGAGCGATTTGAGTGATCACGAGGACCCCATCCAGGCAGGCGATACCTACCCACTTTGCTTAATGGAGCAGTCAAGGTCTTCATATTTCGTGGCCACGTTGTTGGTTGACCACCACACGGTTTTACCCAACTGTTGATAGCCTCAGCATATAATGCCCGGTACGGTAAACGATCAGATGACATACGGAGTACGTGACCCAACCGTCACAAGCTGTGCACCGTGACTAGTTGACCAGTCGATCGCGCATCCCGAGCGTTCCGGAATACGCGTCGGCGAACTGCCATATTGCTCACGCGATCAGTCCACTTAATATGGGCCAGTTGGCGGAGAAAACGATGGTCAAATACAGCAAGCCTGTTGATATCTTCTTTGTGAACAGGCCACGTTTCCGAACCATAGGGCAAAACAGAACGTATACAATCATTACATACCCCTCCTTTCAGCAATAACCGAACTTCTTTTCGATGCCCGAGAGGACACAGTTTGGCTGAGGGAACTCGTGCCTTTGCTATCCTCGCTGACATCTCATCAGCAATATTACAGGCTGATGAGATCATCATCATCATCATAGACAGTAATACATCAGTGGTTCACACTGATGCTTAACTGCCACTGCTGATGAGATAGTGCTACCCAAGTATGTGAAACTGTCCACAGTCTCAAGCGGGTTACCTGCAATGAAAAAAGTAGGAGTTGAAGTGCTCCAGTTTTGAAGCAACACTTTACACTTTGAAGGTGCAAAGCGCATTCCATACAAACCAGCTTGGTCGCTCAACCTGTTCAGCATAGTCTGCATGTTTTCGGGAGAGGGGCTAAGTAAGACAATGTCGTTCGCGTACTACTGATCGGTCAATCTAGCGCCAGGAAGAAGCTCAACACCATGCCCACTGTATTCCCGAAGCGCACCCTCCAGAATGTCGTCTATGACAAAATTGAACAAGAAGGGGGAAATCGGACAACCCTGACGGACACCACTAGAATTGATGAACGCCCGAGGCAGTTGTCCATAAACTCTCATCCTGCTTGCAAAGTGTGCATACAGTGATCTCAGTAGATTCACCTATTTCTCTGGTACTCCCTTGCGGAGAAGGCAGCTCCAAAGAACGTTACGAACAACTGAATCGAAAGCAGCCTTTAAGTCCCAAAAGACCACGACTGTCGATGTTCCAAGATCCGTCGCATGGTAAAAAAATATGATAAACGCACCTTCGACCGGATCGGAATCCTGCCTGTTCTTCGCGTATCTGACTTTCTCTGGGCTTAGTGAGCCGAAGTAAAATGAGACCAGTGAGTAACTTGGACGCAATAGACACCAAACTGATGCCCCTGTGGTTGTCACATAGACTTCGGGCCTACTTTTTGAAAACGGGAATGACTGTTGCTAGGCACCAATCGCGAGGCACCTCTTCAATCTCTCAGATCGTCTGAGGGGTCACGTCAGTTCTGATATCAATCTCTCCCCACCATCCTTGAAAAGAGAAGGAGGGAGGAGGTCTGGTCCTGGAGCTTTATTACGCTTTGATAACTTCAGGACCACTTCTGCTTCCGACAGAGGACCGTCTGGAGTACAATAACTGACCATTCAGGTCCCGTCGTCCACATGATCTGGTTGAGGCCAGCTGAACTGTTCTTCAAAATGTTCAGCCTACCTGTCAAGTCGGCGCGATTGACTGGTAATAAGTGAACCATCTTTTTCACATATGGTCTCACTTACACCGACCTGACGGCCAGTACAAGCACGGATCAGGGAAAAAAGCTTTCTGCTATTCCCAGATAAAAAGGCTTTTTCCATCTCCTTTGATTGTCCGACCAAGTATTGCTCACGGTCTTTGCCCAAGCTTTTAGTCAGCCTGCGTTTAAGTTCTCGTCGGTCGTCATCATATTCAGAACCAGGTGGGATCGAGCGACGCTTGTTCATGAGGTTTATCGATGTGACGGAAATCCAGTTCTGTCGAAACTGAACAGCTGCTTCGGAACATGCCTGTTCACAGCATGCTCTCATACCTTCGGCGATTTGTTCCTAATGTTCATTAGGATCCTTCATCTAACACGAACTGGGTAACTTCTTCACCAACGCCTTTTGGTAAGCGTTCTTTACATCCTCATCGCTCGAATGCCCGTTAAGCACTTTACATTTACGAGCGTATGTCCTCCGGGCAAATAATAAAACAAAACGGGCACGGACAACAGCATGGTCTGAGTTCAGGTGGTTGCTCTAAAAGGCACGACAATACTTAACAGAGTGGTGTCACCTGTAACT
>JTDE01000187.1:125921-138207 GCA_014338405.1 Paragonimus skrjabini miyazakii | reverse complement strand
TTTCAATGCATTCCTTGGAGAGAGCCACGAATATTTGCAATTAGAGCATATTCAAATGGCTGCCGAACAGTGTTGTAAACGGCAGAGTTCACCATAACACTTTGCAGACGTTTTGGGCGGCATTGACTTTTTTTCTTCTCAATGTCAGAGTTTCTCTTTATTGTTAATCAGTCTGTTTGTCTGCTGTATGGTAGTGTAACTGCCGAAACCTTGAAAGTGGCTCACTTCATCATCGATCTCCTTTAAGCTTGCTACTTTAGCAAAAAATTTCAGTTCCCTACACTCTGTAAGGCCAAAAATGCTAATAGAACACTGAGTAATTGCCTCTGAGCTGCTGCTTTATTTATCAACTTCATGGGCTTACCAAGGGTTATTCAGCCAACCGTCCTAACCAGACAATCCGTGGATGAACTGATTAGGTACTCATCGTTCAACAGTAATTTTCTGTTCCGATGACGTGTTGTATGCCTCCATCCGAGTCCGCAGTCAACATTCCCTGACGAGGACTCATCCCGTTTACTCATGGTTTAATGTATTAGTTTTTGTGTACTGCTATAGCGTATCTAGCCAACTAACTGTACTTGTGTGGAGTTAGTGCGGCGATACATTCTTTATCCCATGTTTGAGTGTGATTGTTTTTCAGTGGGTTGTTTAACATGTTTGATGGCTTTCCTAGTGTGGTTGGTTTGCATATCGTTAGTTTATTGCGTGTAAAGAGATGGCCCATCACCGAGGTCTGGTTTACTGGCCTGTAGTAGACTGAAAAGCGTTAAATGGAAATGCAATGATATAACCGTCGTTTGATTGTGTATGTGGTGTGTTCTGGTGCAGTGTAGAAAGGAAATTACGAATTCCATGATCAAATGCTGAATCGCTTTATCGCTACTGAAGTCACAATGAGTGGCCCCAGTAGTTGACGTAATTTTTTCTCAATCTCAGTAAACGACATAACTGCCTGGTCTCTGCGTTGAGAATTCGTCTTTTATGATATTTAAAACAATTGATTCCCATCAATAATTTGGGCGAAACAGTTAGAAAACGAGCACTGGTATATGTTAATGTTTCTTACTGACTCGTCAGTATCAAGCTACCGCTCGCACTGAAAGTTACACTTTAACATCTACAGCAATTTGATGGACGTGAACAAAGAAATGAATGATACTGACTACAGATTAGGCTGATGACAGTTTGAGATATGCAGCTAATCGTTTTTGAACACATCACAGATTTTACACTTATTATGGTAAATGTCTCGACGAATTTTACGAACCGTCGATTGTGATGGTGCACTATGATCGGGGAGGTTAAGGTCGACTTCACATGACCAACTGATATGATGTGTCCTCCGACTGACGAAGCTGACAGCGTACGATTTTGTGTGACTACAATGTCCCTCTTTGAACCCGCTTGGTTCAATGTCTTTTCATTCTTGAGACTAGTGTTCTTTCGGCTTTGCTCATGTTACTTTCTCCCCGCATGCATGGTAATTGGTATACGCAGTGTAATTTGGTGTAAGTGGGCTGAGGGCCTGGGTAGTGTGTTTAATGACTGGTAATTCGGCCCCGTTGTAGGTCCGCTGTAACTATGCGACTGTTCATTAGGTTGTCTGCAACATCAGAGTTATCTCCTTTGAAAGGTAGCTTCAATGGTAGAGCAATTTTCGCCTTTGGGCATGCTGTTTCCGTGGCTAGTTCGAACCTAGTAGAAGTCCAGATTTTTTTAAATGTACTGATTTCTTAGCCGTCCTATCATTCTTACTGTTTCTGGGCTTCGGTTCGTTTTGAAGTCTGTAGGCCTTCATTCTTCTCCGGCATCCTCGTCTACATCAGCAATAAGCAGCCTTGTTATCGAACAGTGGCACTTGCCGCTTAAGATGCCCGGCACACAACTGTCTGATGTCATGACAACTTCCCAACGGTATGGCACGACATAATTCATGTACTACGGAAAATCCGATAAATTCCACCTAGCCTTCCTTTGATTCGTGAATCCTTTCCATTAGTAACTGCAAACTTCTTGTTTCTATCAGTTCGTGCAAAAATGTTCAACACGGCACAACCAACTAAATAAATTTTCTGTTTTCCGCCACATCCAGATGGATTCAATAATGCATGCATGGTAGGCTCCATCGGTCTCTGATTTGTTTGTCGGTGACCGCTTGATATCGACCATAGGCCACGCTTGCAAAAAAAAGTCGGACGATGAAACTGGCCAATACCACCCGGATACAGCATACAACTCTGTGTCGGCTAACCTAAGCATATTACAGTTATCTGCAGGTGCCGTTCACCAACTCTACTCGATTATGAGACAACTAAGGCTAGACCCTCACATCCCAGTGTGAACAAACTACAGACTATAACTCGCTGACTCTCTCAACAGGGTGTTTCGGTAGGTTTAGGCCGTTTTGGGATGAATCAGTTGAATACAGATATGTAAGCCGTCAAAGAGGTTGGCAAACCACCACATAGTCCACTCAGAAAGTTCATGTCACGGGATTGTTGAATTTTCACAACCTTGGCAAACTACAATAATATGGCAAAAATCAGGTTACCGCACTGATGAAAACATGGATGATAGAAGTAGATAATTTCAACAAGTCACCTTATTACCACTCTGTTTGTATTCTTCCGTTCAGAAAGTTGGGTACATACGACAGTTATAGCTGCTCCAGGACATCACTACTAAAGTGATCACTAATTCTGTCACTGATTGTGTCTACAACTGGTTGAATGAGACGTCCTCAACGCGATGCGATGTATTGGAGCCACTGCGGTTGGACCATCCATCCTACTTCATTGTTACAGTCTTCCATCATATGCACTGACTGTTTGACAAAGCGATCAACAGAATCTCAGTGTGGAATTATTCGGAATTGTGTCTAGTTGTGCTCAGTATGTGCACAAAGGCAATTTTTTCAAGCACCGCAGCTGTCGCGACGGCTAGTTTGCCACTCACATCGGCAGTCATTGTCTATCTAGCAGTACCACTCACTAGCAGAATCACCACTCTGATCAAGATTATTTCTAGACCTTGTTTCGTTCACATTGTAGCGGAAAACCGTTCAAAAAAGCGGGATCTCTATTGTTCAATTCGCATATTCCCACTCCACTCCTACGCCCACATTTGTGAACCGAAATTCCAGTCCGTATCTCAGCGAGGTTTCAATTTAAACATCGTGTGCACTTCCGCCTGGTTCTGTGGTTTCGGCTGACGTTGTCTGTCATGTATTTTCCTCCGCTGTTTTTCGCTTGTTGGCCCAATTTCCTTCACTCTCTCGTGTTTGCGATCCATCTGCCATGGGCTTTGACCATATCCCCCGCCGCGTTTAGATATTTCACTTATTAATGAAGCCTGCGACTTGGCCACCCTCCAGAATATATTATCTAGTGGAAAAGGCACACTGAAAGCAAGTATCTAAACTATTTTTTCAATTGGTGATAATGGCCATTCTTCAGAAACTGGATACATTTTGCACTATTACTATTTGGATTACCTTGAGCACATCTCAGCTGGAAAATAAATTTATGTTACAGCTTGCCGGCGTAACCTTACCCATTTTTATATAACTTTTGCTACTCAGCTGATTGATTCGTCGTCATTCCATGCTCGGCTTCATAACCCTAGTTGGTAATTCCGGGCTTGGTGGTGCCAAGTGAGTTCCGTCAAAACACGACGCCTTATGGTGTCAATTTTATCGATCATCTACTTGAATTGTCTATTGGTCAGAGCGAGCTCAAGCACGAGAAAACTAGTTTCCAAGGTCGTTGTATCCCCCCAGAACAACCAGGGCGTATGCGTGTGGGTGGCTTGTGCTTCATGCATCCGAGTGGTCGGGCCAGCAAGCCCACAATGGCTTATGGAAGCGGCTGCAACCGCACTACTAAAAACAGACTGTAAGTTGGCCAACGATAATCAAATTTATTTCAAACGATTATGCTTGTGCTAACTATGGGGGTCGCTCATTGTTGCTTCAGGAGCGTTTAAACAATTCAGAATGTGATGTACAGTTGACTCCCTCAACAACCCAAAAATGTAACCATGAGAAAATATCTGACAAACTTACACCAGAAACACACCCATAAAAAAGAATTGTGTCAAAATTAGAGACAGTGCCTCAGTATTGTGTGTGAAGGTGACTAATTTTCTACACAGTTACTCTATGTGGTGGTCAGCTTGGATACACTGCAATTCTCGCCTCTCTTTACTGTATGTGGAAGAGTGTGACTTGTAGCCCGTTCCATGAACTTCTGCAGACGCTACTAGCCAGCCGCCAGCCTTTGGATTTTGAATCCTCAAGACGGCGGATCTCGTACATCACCTGAGGCTTACAAGTCATTTAAGTCAGGTTCTCTTAAATCGTATTTGCTGAAAGAGATTGTTCTGACTGTTCCAGGGAGATATCCGGTTTTACTGTATCTGAAAAGGCGACTTCACAATGTGGGTAATTCCGTACAGTCGTAAAAGGTGCCTTTTATATGAAAGGTCTGATTGAGGCTTCACACCAATAAGGATTCCTGTCATCGATCATTGGGACCCTCATGCTGATTCATCGCATCAAAGTTCACGCTGGCTCATGGCTTACTGAATGCTTTGTGAAATGCTGTCCACCGGTTTTCATCTCGAAATTTACCTCCTGCCACAGGCCGTTAGCAGTATTCTTCCTGACTTTTTTTGTGAAATGGCTTAAAAACTTTTCACCAGTTTGCCCTAAAGTTTGTATGCTCTTATATTCTTCCGTCATTTTCGTAGACCTTTTTGTAAGAGATCAAAAATTAATGTCGAGGTCTTCTGTCTCCAGCTAGCGGTATTCAACGTTCATCTTTGTCATCACAGTTCCTGACTGACTGCGATAAATTTTCACACACATTTTCTTCTGATGGTTCTCATCCTTCGTATTTGGGTTCATTCTTTCGTATTTCTACTTTATGAAGTAATCGCTTAACCTGTTCCGTTGCCGCACGTCAATTTTATCCCGTGTCTTGCTCACCTTTTGCTTGATGACTGAAGTATCTACAGAAGAGTACTCCCTCTAGTAGTGAGTTATTTTTCGTCATTCTCTTGTCACAGTCCGGATAGCGAACTTTGGTTTGTTTTATAAGAAGTTACTTAGTATGCTGAAGTCCCTCGTGCGATAACGCTGAATATTCATCGTTTGCCTGAGTAAAGCAGTAACTTGACTTACAGAGACAAACAGACACAGTGCTTCATGTTGATCATCGGTCTTCTCTTTGTGGACAAAAGAGCGAATGAATTTGCCACTTTGAAGACAGTCAGTTTTCTCATAAGAAAATTACAATTTTCCGTTCATCTCCGTGTGTGTCAATATACTTGTGGCTGACTATTATGTTTGACCTCTGTACACTAGTGAAAAACAACAGTTTAGAAGTGAATGAGTACAGGTGAATAGGACCTAATTTATCGTACCTATGGGACTGTTGTGTCAACCACCCAGTATCAATGTGTCCGTCCTAAAAACAAGCAGCTGAATTACAAGCGAGAGGGTGAAGTCACTCGGCGTCTGAGTAGCATGCGATACCACCTCACATGTTCTCGATTTAAATTCAACTAGATGCTCCTGATTGTTCCATCGTAACCGCATCGCAGTCTCTAAAAGTTCTATGCTTGTAGCGTGCGTTCTTGTTTGGACCTGACGTTTTTTTGTTTTCGTGAATCCGCAACCCATTGCAGCGATGTGGAAAGCGCCTTAAATTTGCACAGTTTCCATGCTAGCTTGTCGGTCGCCACATGATAGTTTGGATTAGTAGCTTCCACTCACTTAGGGTACGTAGATAGTGTGCTCACTTGACCGATCGCGGTAACGATTGAGGCATTCACATGCTCGGCTTCCCTGATCACCTTTTTATAGGCATCACTGCATCTTTCAACTCATTACTCACCTCAGGTGCTGGAGATTGCTAATCCATTAAGCGAATTGTTGCTCGCTTCATTTGTCTGTCAATATGTAATATTTTAATATGTAACCGTCGTGTTTATCACTTCTGAGTCGTAAACAATACGGATATGAGAGAATATGTTGTGCATTGTGTCGATGCCCAACATTAACCACTGTTCATTCCTGATTACTTCGACTATTTTTCGAATGAACACTCGTCGTAATTTTCGCCGGGCGCTCACTTCTGTCGCAAAGTTTTCTACTTCTCATACTCTGCGTTATATTCGATAAATGTAACCTATTCTGACGGTGTCATACTCATCTACTATGTATCGTCATGACTGTTTCACTAATCCGACTCTGGACCGTATGTGTATTGATTAAAAGCGAATTTTGTGCAGCTCTTAACAAAGAGTACGGTGTTGTCTTTACCTTCGGCATGTCTGTGCGCATCTGGTTTGATCTTCATTGTTTCTTTTTGATCTCGTTCCACTCGTATTGTCAGACTCAACATTAAAGATAATCACAGGTGGACCCCACCCTCTTTTTTCACCGATCTTTGATAGCTTGCTGGTAGCCATCACTGGCACTACTTAATCGTTTCGTGGAACCTCGGAAGTACTGTTGTTTCGTCTGGTCATCTACGACCGCATAATTTCGTTAAGTATTGTACGACCATTTTTTGTCTAAGAATGATTATGGTTAGTGTGGTCGCCGCAGTTTGAGGTTGTTTGACTCACACCTGTCTATTGTGTCCAACTTGGTTGGATGATTATACTTGACATCTTTCTACATCACGGTGAAACATAATCCGTTCCGACGGATTTCGTTCACCACAAATTGCCAATCGGCCGCGAATAGATGTCCCAAATCGTCTTTCCTTGTTCAAAGCATGCATTAGTGTGCAATACTGCCGAACGATAGACTTAAGTGCAGCACTGTACAAGGTCGCACTTGGTCTTCGAAAACGGGACATGACAAATCCAATTTTTCAGTTATTTATCAACGGATTTATACAGCCGAAATATTACTATAAAAATGGGTTGGGACGCATAATTAATTGGAATCAGTCAGTTATGTTTCGTAAATTTGATTCCCCTGAGTTAAGTTGCTCAGATCACTGAATTTTCCTCTCTGCAGTTGTATTGACTGAAAATCTGCGTATCCGTATGTTTAGTGAAATCCTCCTGTTGTGATTTTTCGTTTAGTTGAGCAATACGCATATCTCTTAAACAATCCACCCAAAACGTGCGGTATCCTAAAGAGAAGCAATGTTTATATTGAGTAGTGATTCACTTGTGAGTTGTTGAGTGCTGTGTACTTATATTTCTGTGTGATATGATGCTTTCTACGTCGGTTCTGTACCTTTCATTACAAATTAACTTTGCTGTCAGCTTTTACATCACATGACGTTTGCTGTCATGCAACGAATTTGAAAGGATTTCGTTTGATTTTGTGATCCATACATCAATAATTTGGTTCAAAATAATGACTGACTGTCAGATGGTTTATCGAAACTCTGCGTTGTTGTTTAAGTGCATGCCTCCAGATTATCAAGGAGAGCAGGGAACTTTAAAACGTGATGATGAGATTAAAATTTTCCTAAGAGCCTACTTTGCTACGATGGTAGATACTCATTTCACTAATCGTATAGAGGGCTACAACACATCCTTCGCTGGACATTCAGCACATTTGCGAAAAATACAGTCGTTCTATTATTTTTCCTCAGTCGCTGAGCTGCGTTCAGCGGTAGTAGAGAATCTTGGCATTAGCTTATTCTGTATTATGCTTCAGATCTTTGAATTTGTTATTTACTTCACATTGGATTAACCCTGCGTGTTCCTGCTCGTCAATATAATTGGTGGAAGTAGTTGAGCAACCATCTGGTTTTGATGCACGATTTATGTGCATCCTGCTCGCTGCGCCATACTTCCCTTCGCTCGTCATAAACGCCTTCCAGCGTGACTTTACTACTACCGGTAGCATCGTCGTTGCCAATATTGACAGCAATAAATAATTAGTTGGCACCTATGTTTACCCCTCAACAATGTCACGGTTGTGTGGGCTGAAGTGTTGTCCGGATGCCCAAGCCTATTCATGGAAACTAGTGGAATTGCCAGCGAAAACCTTTGATTCGAAAGCTTGTGTTACAAGATGTATTTTGGATACCAGTTGTTCGTCCAAATGCTAGATGTGAACTCGGAAGCAAACTACTGGCATTCGTCAAACTTCTATGTACCACGCAGTTCTTGTTAAAGTTTTATTCCCCCTTTATTTTTTTCACACTCCATTGTTCCAATATGATTTTCATTGCTGTTACGAAGAATGACGACACAAGCACAGTAACTACTGTTCAAGCCAAGACCGGAATGTTTGTGTATACGTGTATATTTTTGTCTATTCCTACTGCTGGTATTCGGCCGTGTTCGAATCATGTCAGTATTTTCACTCATATTTGTTTTTTGTGTTATTCTTCAGGCCTCCAGTTCACTCTATGTGGCATGTTCAACGGTCCAGAGTTGCCGCAGTTGGGACTAGGTTTTGAGTTGGAGTGTTAATCTCACTCACCCAGCAGCTACATTTGTTCCCTGCTTCACACAGCTTGCCTAGGATGAGTTTCATCCCTTACTGCTTCCACATCTGTCTATATGACTTCCAGAAATGTACCTTTACATATATTGGCTTGCCGAGTTAAGCATCGTTACAGCAAAGTACCACTGAAGTTGTAGTTTCTTTTGCTGTATGTACATTTACCAATTCTCTGCTTCAAGTTCCTCATACATAGAGTTGAATTGCTTCCACACTGTGTTTTTGTTTTCTCGCAATTTTTATGCTTATTCATATGATTTGAAAGGGTTTGGGTGCTTATGACGAGGCATTCTGTTCACTATCTGGCGTATGTCATATCTAGATTGTATACTTGTAAATTACATACCTGTGGTTCTCAGGTATTAGTAACTAGTATGGTCCAAGTTGTGTGTTTCAAGTTTTGCGTTGCTCTTTTTTGTGATGTCATTGAGTATAATTTGGGTTGGGTACTGTCAAACTGCCCAAACGTAGACGGGATTATGTGCCTAACCAAGCTTCTCGTTGTTGTACATGCTCAAGGGAATTGTGACCTTGTTTCATGAACTAAGTTATGTGTCTTCCTATCTGCTATTCGTGCGTTTGAATTTATCTTTTCCTTCTAAATCTCGTCATGAGAGAAACGTTTCATACACCGGCATCAGCGTTCCCTTAGTTGTGTGTCACATTGGTGAACCTCTTAATAAAGGTGGTATTTGGTGTTAGTTGTTCAGGTCTATCTCTGCCAGTCGGATTCAGGAGAACTCCATTGAGACATTTGAACTTCAGCTGGTTTCTGACAAACGACTGGAACCGACTTTTAATGTGATGAAATCATCCAACCATTCTGTTGGATGTTGGAAGGTAAGCTGTGTAACGAATAAAATGAGCTCAAAGGAGATAGATAAGTTGCTTAAGTAGGTGTGATTCCAACTGGCGACCACGATCCGTAGTCATTGTATGCCAAAACTCCAAATTCACCTGACTGTTAATGTGGACGCAGTACCTTGACTGATTGTATCACAAATCAAAAGAGATTGTGGTCACCGAATTATTCTGCGATACTTGTGAGAGGGTGATGGCAAGGGTCCGACAACGTCGGTGTGCTTGTGGTCAAACTGTGCATTAGGAAGTAGGAATTTTCTACATGGAGTGACGATATGGTGATAAACCAAATAGCAACACGTCCATTCGTCAATAACTTTCTTCAGGCGGAACTATACGGAACGTTCAGAATTCAGTTCCAAAGATACTGTGATTCCTCTATATTGTGTGTTATGGATGGTATCAAGCAGTTTTTACATCCGTTGCAGAACGGTGGCAAGTCACAATGAGGCAGTACACCATGTTGTAATGTTTTCTTTATGTTCATTATGGTTTGTCTATATTACGGTTGTGGGCTTGAAGTCTAGCCGTGTACTTAAAGTCGATAGAACTGTCTGTTCAATTCTCTGTATTGCATCGACTGCCACGCTTTTTTCTCTACTATACCAGATGCCCAATGTGTGCTGAGATATACAATCCGTATGATAGATATCTGGTGACGAATAATGGCCGGTGTTGGTTGAATAACTTAGCAGTAATTCGCGGTCAAAGTAGCTGGCGAGTCTGTGTTAGCTATACCGGCTTGGGAAAAAAACGAAACTGGTTGCTAGTGGTTTTTGACCACTCCGAACCAGCTGCATCTGTGGTGATACTGATTGGACTGAGTGCATTCGAGCGGTGGGTAGATGTTGCTTATTGTTAAACCAAAGTATTTCCTCTGTTTGGACCTTAATAAATCACTGAAAAGTTTCAATATGTCAGTAAAGTTAGATATGAAACATTGGTGACAGTTTGCCATATCATTTACACGACCGAGTTGATATGCCAAAGTGGGCCAAGGAAAGTCTTTTACGTAGGCCACATTGTGAGCGGGCGGATGTACTTCATCTGCTTCAGTGTGGTTCCAGGTGTCCAGTGACGGAAGCCCGAATTGATATTTGATAAGATTAGTAACCCGACCTATACTGCTACCTTGGCGAGGTGGTCGGGCTTGTGTACTGTTTTGATCCGGCGGGCTATGCTGACTAGGACTCCGGTCCTTCCGGGTACAACCTTGTCAGACAGGCCAAAGGGGAGCAGTCAGACGAAAAGCAGTTACAGTCATCGGGTCGTATGTCGCACTACTGACCGCGTAGGAATGCTTAGGTAGTGAGGCACGATCCTATGGGCATACAGCAGAACTATTTTCATCGTTGTGGCACTGTTGTCTTCCGTATCAGGAAGAAGGGGGTTAGAAAAGGTACCCTCAAACAAAGAGCACTCCGATCACCCAACGGTTGGCCGTGACCGCCGGCGTATTATCCAATACGGTCGAAAAACATTTTTTACCCCTCAAAAGCCTGATGTAGCTTCGAGTACATCCACTGCGCGCAGCAGTGCTCAGAACGAGACATCATTGTCTTATTCACTGCGCCCTCGGGCTAGGCAAGCCCCTCATTGCCAAGTGAGTCATTGGCTCCGGGTGGGGTCTCTCAAGAAAACTCTATATCCTGTTGTCTCGCAGGTCAGACTTTTGAGTCAGAGACTCGGGGTGGGGTCCCTCAAGCCAACCCCTTCCGCGGCATAAACGACCGGGAAGTATCAGAAGTTATCGTTCTCTCGACAGTGACATTACTAACCGATCTCGACTTTCTCCTACTGTTTTACCCCCTATTTCTTCTGTCTTCCATATGCCTTCACGTGATATATGTTTTCTGAGGCCAAGATAACTGGCAAACATTGGCGCCTTCAATGTCCGCACTCTCCGACAAGTCGGCCAGCAAGCTGCTCTGGCTAGTACTCTTTCAAGTCTGGAACTTGATGTGTGCTGTGTGTCGGAGACGCGAGTCTACGATTCTAGCACGGTTATCCATTTGAGCTCACCTCTAGATAATTGTCGACCCAAGCGCTTCTATCTCAGGGTTTCTGGTGACGCTGAAGCTGACTCTCGCGATCAAGCTGCAGTGAGAATCACACTGAGTTCCAGAGCAGAGCAATGCTCAATTGGATCTCGGTGAACAGTCGCTTGTGCGCTGTCAGACTCAATACATCGGTAAAAGTCTGTCGACGCAAATAAGAAAGGCGTTGTGTATTCGTTATATCGGCGTACGCCCCGACGGACAGCTGTTCGGATGCCACCAAGGATGCGTTCTATGATGCCCTCGTTGACCTTCTGAGGCAAACTAAACACTCAGACATCATCATACTAACGGGCGATTTTAATGCTCAGCTTGGTCGTCTTTCTTCGGATGAGAAGCGGCTAGGAGGTATGTTTGGTGTCCGGGCACAACGCACTGATAATGGCGAAAGACTACTGCAGCTGTGCGCATCCCACGGTCTGTATATTTCGAGCACGGCATTCCAACACAGAAAAAACACTGTTACTTGACGACTTCCGTGTGCTTCTCAGTCGTGGACACAGTTGGATCATATAGCGGTTAGTTACAGGTGGCGCCACTCTGTTAAGGACTGTCGTGCCTTTTGGAGCAACCACCTGGACTCGGACCATGCTGTTGTCCGTGCCCGTTTTGTTTTATCATTTGCCCGGAGGACATACGCTCGTAAATGCAAGATGCTTAACCGGCATTCAAGCGATGAGGATGTGAAGAACGCTTATCAGAAGGCGTTGGTGAAGAAGTTGCCCAGTTCGAGTCAGGTGAGGAGTCCTAACGAACACCGGGAACAAATCGCTAAAGCCATGAGAGCATGCTGTGAACAGGCATGTTCCGAAGCAGCTGTTCAGTTGTGACAGAACTGGATTTCCGTCACATCGATACACCTTATGAACAAGCGTCGCTCGAT
>JTDE01000187.1:101692-120028 GCA_014338405.1 Paragonimus skrjabini miyazakii | reverse complement strand
ATTTCTAGTTCTTCCGCTTAGTCTTGTTTTAATAATTTTCAACCTTCTTGGTAACGTTTTTTTCTAGGATATTCCACGTCATTGAGGTGAACGGCAGCCCGAGCCACAGTACCTTTTGGTCAGGCTCATGGCTGTTGTGATGATGAAGGTTAGTAACAATGTGAAAATCTTTCAGGCTTTCGAAAGCGCGAGTGAAATGTGTGCCTTGTTTCTCGGGCTGAAACCAGCGGTGTAATCGTCATCAATGTACGGATGAGAAAAATTGGCGCCGCGGAACATTTTGTCGGTTTTGATTTTTTGCTGCACTTATTGACACAAAGTGCTTTTGCAAATAGCAAACCGATCCAAACTTTGTGGTCTACGATTTTCTGAACATCTGTAGCAGGATATCGAACTGCGACTGTGACATGGTCTCTTGCTCTTTAGTTTATACGGACGCCAGTCATTCGAGTGATTTTCCGCAATCTTGTTGAGTGGCCAGGACGATGAAATTTCAAGAGATTAGTGAAACAGTCCAGCAGCATAGTGCCCAGTTTGATTCTCGCTATCGAAATATGTAAGTCATTGAGGACAAAGGCGCAGCTTAATGGCCTCCTGTCACTCTTGAAATATGAAGCGCGTGGAGGAAAATACGTCAAGTTGCGAGACACGGGACGATTTTTTGGCTTTCGCTCCTGTCGGAAACGATAAAGTAGGAACTTAAAAAACAAAAGCAGGTTGCTAACAAGCAGTATCAAAAATGTGCATTGGAGTTAAGCCTTCGAAATATTTACCATGTTAGTCACAATGTCGAATACTCCCGAGTTGAAGCATGAGGTCAGGTTTTTCCTGAGGCAGAAAGCTTATCCGAGATCCGAACTTTCCGCCGGTTTCATGTTCATACCAGGTGTACTCAATCGGAACAAGGATCATCAGTGTGTAAGCCAATCCAAAAACCAAAACGAGAGTGACATTTTTGTCGCAGATATGACCACTTCGATAATGATCCAATTTGAATGTAGAAACCTATTGGTTAAGCGAGGCTAGGATATCACCAGTTATTATGAGAGACAGCTGTATACAGGCGATTGAATAAGAGTACGTAGCAAAAAGTAACCGCGACGTTTCTCTTTCAACCAAGGACAAGTTAGCTCAATACGAAACACTTATTGGGGTGAGCACTTAAATGACTGGTTGGATTATGATCACAATTAGATCTGAGGGACTCGCAATTGTCTGAGTTGACTGAAGACGTTGAGCGTGTGGGTGTTAACAGGAATGTATCATGCAGTGTGTCGATCAGTGATTGATTGGTGGTCTGTTGATAACCCTGGGGTCTCATCTGTTCTTGAGTGAAATGACTTGTCTGAAGGAGGCTTCCTACTCTAACTCAGTAAACAGCATTACTCTAGCGGCTGGACAGATTATTGGACAGGGTGCCACTCAATGGACAATTGAACAATGGGCGGTTGTCCTTGATTTTGTTTGTGGAGATTCATGTTTTGGAAGACACGGAATATGAGAGAAACGTGAAGTAAATGAACGTAAAGTTGGAGGACCTCACCGTAAAAGAGGAGGGTGTCAAGCACTGCTTCGGTAAACTTCATGACGGCGGGGCCGGATGGACCAAGTCTAGCCATAACCAAATCGTGGACAGGTATTAGCTGAGCCTCTTACTAACCACTTCGGTAGGCCTGTCGGAACGGCTGACCTGCTGAAAGGTTTGGAACCAGCCGTGGTTATCCTTATCGACAACGGAGATGTCAAAGAGGAAGCAACTATTTGCACGCTGGCGAGTTTCACCTGAAGATCTTGAAGAAAATGGCCTGAGGTAATATTGTGGTGCACCGTACGGACGTTAATGTCGTTTTTGCACAACAGCATGTTTTCATGAAGAGGCTGCCGCACACTACCAGTCTGTTGTGTTTTCTCGATGAAGCCTGAGAGCGAAGAGGATGTCTGTTATCTTGACTTCAACAAGGTACTTAAGTCGGCAAATGGCCGACTATTTCTTCTAAAGCTAAGATCGTATAGCATAGGTCCGTGGCTGCTTGTTTAAATTAAGGTTCATAATCGAGTATACTCTATTGCAACACTTTTGCGAAAAGGTACCTTGAGTGACTGAAGCGTTGAGTATAACGACTTACTGGCAACGTCGTGTTTTCCTCGATCCATTTCTTATTTTCTCTGTTGTCTTTTTTCCTTCCATCGTTTCTGTTATTGCTATGTTTCTGGTGGCTTCTGCCCCACTATGTTCTTCCAATTACAGGTATTTCGGTAGCTGTTCTTCCCTGTCAGGCTAAAGGGTTAGAAGGGTGTTTTCTCAGGGATTTGATGCGGTGATAATCCTGTCTGTATTTTATCCGAGAGTGTTACACCATCTGTTAGCTTCTACATGCTTTAGTGCGTTTCAGCATTTTTCGCTGTACTTTTCCGGGGTGACGCGCGTTATTGCACCTAGGCAGCATCTCCAGGTCACAGTTGTCTGAGATATATACTATGATACTTGGAGAAGTGCAGTTTCAATTTCTAATTCCCCCTTGTTGACGGGAGCTTTGGCCGTAATACATCTAGTGAAATCCCTAGCCACCATCCTAGAAATGTTTCACTTGATGACTCTTCTTCCAGTGTCTGTGGGTTATTTGTTGAACAGTTGATAATCATCAGAACGCTCTTTTTATCTACCATCCTTTCTCTCTTCAGCTTCTGCACAACCCTCTCAAACGTGTCCATGATCCCCTGCACTTCACCTTTAAACCGTGGGTGATGAATTAGTGCATATACATTATGAATACCGCTGTTAATGCATGATTCTGTAAATTCCATTGAATCGACCAGTGGTCCTTTTTCAGCCTCGACAATATCCGAACCGCCAAATTGAGGGAACAGACGCCGGGAGTGAAAAAAAGTTACCAGTGTTGTGGTTATTCACATGGAAATAACTTTCGGATACTTCAAGTGTGCATCGACTGCGAATGAACATACTTGTTTGCTTGACGGGCCAAAACATTAAAAGTGAACCCGGGACCATGGTTTACCATCCTCAAACCGTGATTATATTTCCAAGTTAACGATCATTTTCTCACTTCTGAATAACATTTGATGGCTCTGTTCAGTTCCTACCAGTAAATAGCCGTGTCTCTGACTTCGTACGACGAATACTACGGTAGCCGGAATGTAACTGGTTTGTTACACGTTGCAACAAATCTGTCGAAATCACTACATAATCAATAAACACTAAATTTCCGTCATCCATAACGAGGACATCCTTAACGGCGACATTTTTTCACTCCTTCATCTAATGCATCATTTGGTCAATCATTCTGAAGAGGCTGGTTGAAGTGCGGTAAAACTTAACATTCCGTTATCTCTGCTTACAGTTTGCACGTCAACCACCGAAGTGGGTAAATGTCAACAGAAATTTCAGTCGACCTTCAGGGTTCAAACAAGCGTTGGACCGGTTATTCGGTTCTTCTAGTGATAATGACTAAGACATAGTTATTCTAGAGGATATTACCTAAATTTTTAAAGACCACGTGAATTCACTATACAGCCGCGAGTAAAGTTACAATACCCACGCCAACATATTAACTTGGGTGTTAGTGGTTTGTAATAAATTTACAGGTACGATATTATTAGTAAGATAATTCTCACATCGCAGGAAGTTTATGATTTGGGGAGCCTCGAAGATGTTTCCACTACACTCTCATTCTGAAGGATCTAATGTGGTCTCTGTAATTCACAAACAATTTTTGTCATCACCTCTATGGTAGTCAAGTATGATTCAATGGATGGACTAACTAAATGCAGGCGTACCCCACTAGGTTGCTGGTGGTAACAAAAGTAATAATGGGTAAGTGCACGCACCATTCGGTGAAGAATATGACGACATCTTAAGTTATTGTGCTCCGATCAAAGCAAACAACTCGAAGACCGATCAACAGGAAGACTTACATGACCGGACATCGTTTAACTTATCTTTCGCGCATGACGAGGAGATGGTGGTCAGAATGAGATTCGTTACCCTAAGAATCAACAAGCAAACTTTCTTCCTGCTTTTATCGGACCGTCTTCGAGCAACGCGTAGACAAACAACGATCACCGAATTTAAAAGGAGATCTGATCAAAGATTCCATGATGCTGTTTGGTATGCAATAAAATGCATAAACAATCGGCTGCATACCTCGACGGTGACAATTGGTATCGACACCTGTTTAAAGTTGAATAAACATTGCAGATTGCATATACAAAGCTATTTTATGAGTCTCTTATAATTCAAACAGAACAGAAAAGGTTCGTTTCCGGTGAATCACGTTCAATAAAAACATAGGCTACACAGTGACCTCCAAACCGATAAAACAATGTGTACGAGTGGAAAAGGACGATTGATTTGCAACACTGGGAGGGGTTATATACTAAGGGGTGGAATAAAAAAATTGAGCATAAGAAACTTCTGAGAAGAATTCTTCGGGAATTTCGGCAACTGCCTTACAGTAGCAACAGATCTATTAGGAAACTCGTTTCTGAACGGTTCACATGGCTTGCCACTCTATATTTGTGACGGGAATAGACACTGTTTGTCATAAGCAGGCATCACGACATAGGTCCTGATGGTTCAAATATCCAACAGGATACTACGCTCGACTTTATGAAAAGCCATCATGAAATCCTATTACTTAGCACCAACTGGGCGGCGTTTTTCGAAAGCTCTTGTCTACAATTCAGCAAACCAGTTGTGCGCAAACGACTATTTTTGAAATCGTTCTACTGAGCCGGCAAGAGTGATTTGGTATTTAAATGAACCCTTATGGAACCTCCCGTTGTGCACCCCTTTGTTTTTCACGTCTGGCAGAAGACCAGTCGGTCTGAAGTTATTATTTGTTCTACTTTGACCCTCGTATATGATACAGATGACGCCACACCTTAAAGCGTTTTGAATAGCACCAGTAATCTGAGCGTTTGTAGAGAAGAGCAAGTGGTTTCGCTAGCCCGTCTACACATTCTTTCAGCATACGTGGGAGTATGTCATTAAGCCCGGGTCACCAATGGGCACATAACAGGGGTGACATAGTGCTACGTCAGCTGGATTGAAGTCAGGGGAGGAGTGTTGGGGACGACTTGGATTGAAAATTGTGTTGCTTGATTGTCTTGGTGGGGTTGTCGGGGCCAGATGCGTACTTAGCAAGTAATACCTCCGATGCCTTGGGGTTAGAATCCTGAATGTCCCATGGTAGATGAACTTGTTGTATTCTGTATGGTTAGGTAATCCTTGGGCCCGAAGAACAATTTAGCAGAGTCAGTACTAGATTTTGCAAGTGACATTTGAGCTTTACAATCGCTGCCTACGGCTGCTGAACAACCAGTAGAACGTTATTTGGGCGTGTTGTGAAGCGCTTTCTTCTTGGATGTTGAGCTCATCTTATAAGGTCCACTTCTGTTTCATTAAACGCATTAAATGGGACATAGCCAACCATCACAGAATTCAGGTGCGACTGGATATGTTCTAGCTATTCGTCCACTGCGCTACGCTGGCCAGTTGGTCTGATCTAGATTTTTCCGCACCTTTGGGAATTTGGCTCGTCCGAAGTGGCGGAAGATCGGAAATGAGAAACGATTGATGTTGACTTCACATATTAGGTGGAAGCGAACTGTGGCTTGATCGTCTGTTCCCAATACAACACGTACTTCGACGATATTCACAATGTGAGGTTCAGTACTCAACACCTCGTCTCGTCTGTATGGTCTATAATCTATCCACCTTTTGTGTTGGTTGACGTGTTCGGCGAGTCCTACTTTCTGCACGAGATTGTAAAACTGGGCGACCGCAGTGCCGGAGGTTAGCCCACTGATAATTTGTGCGTGCGGAAAGTTGAATTCGAAGAACAATGGCGCGACATTCTCAGATAGTGGTGACCCGTCCAGCGGTGCTGTGCCTTCTCTTACTCCCTTCTAAGGTTCTGGATGGGACACAATATATAACGCTGACGATCGATTGCGACGGGTGAGAAGTACTGACCATTATCTGCAAGGACCTGTCAAGTTGGCGCAAGAATGGACCTCAATTTAGGGCCATGATTAATTATGTATTAATGTGAGATGCTATGTCTTCTCATCTTCTAATCATTTGATCACTACGAAAAGACATTAACAAAAAGATGCAGCTTTGGGTAGGATATGCCACGTGTTATCCATGTTGTAGTGGCTGCTTGCGCTGAGTATTTCATGATTATTATGTTCTTTATAGAAGGTCAATGGCCACATTCCCTGTCTTTACTTATTCCCTTCCCACTGATCCTTCTTCCTCTTATATTCGAAATCTTGGTAATGATTACGAGCCTCTCTTACAAAGAATCACACGACCACTTAAGTTGCGCGCGTGACAAATCATTTCATCCACGAACGTTATTATTGATGTGTTATTAAATCTTGATGCCGTTTACTTGAGGAAACTTGTTATCGCGTGGTTTCATTTGCGCTTGGTCACTCCGTTTGTGCGCGACTGTTGCAGTTGATCCAATCCACGTGAACCGTTAATCTGGGGACTTGTATATTTAATAGATTCCACATTCAGATTCGTTACCCGCTTCTACTTGGTTTGTATCAACTTTCTTATACCTCAGCACCTCATTAGTAAGAACCTCGCTAATACGACCGTCTTCACTTTTGGATCCGAATCGGTTGCTCAACGGGCTCCAGATTTATGGACGTTGGTTGTTTATGGATGTGACTGTCGTTGACAAGTGGGCATGCACTAGACTCCCGCCCACTAACAATTTAATACACCTTTCCTGAAGAGCAATCGAAATGTAGTCCCAACAGGCATCGAACTAGAGGAAGCAGTGTGGTTTGGAAACAAACCGCATATTTGCAGCAGTGTTTGGAAATATAATTAGTTAGCTCTAGCCTAGTCCAGGACCAACAACAGCACCCAAGAGAAGGAAGAAAAGAAGCGCGAGATGGGCCACTGCCCACTTGGTGGCACTCAAAAGCGCGCCAGGCGAAAAGTGCGTGGAACCTTCGAGTGCGTTAAACAACGCTCGGAAAGAGTTCGGTTAAACGACCTTGAAGAATGAAATAATACATGAGTCTTTCAGAAAGGGGCAAGCATTCACTGCGTGCACTTAGTTACACGTTTGAAGAAAGTGGCACTGAGTTCGTATTGCAGGCGTACATAGAATCATGCGTACAGAACTGACAAGCGGGAAAACACGGTTGCAGCCGGGATCCCTAGAAAAGCCACACGATCACTGGTCAGTACATTATTATTCTAGATCCAGCCTATCGACAGATGTTGTGAGTAGACTAAGCGTTACTCAAACGACCACTAAACGCCCGATATTAACAATCTACCCCTTCATTGCCGACATAATTTTAGGCATCCCTGAGGCGAAAGGTTATCACAATTCCCGCACTTTGGTCTTTAGAGCCAAAACACTGGTGAATATCTCCCACTAGCTGGATATATATACTTTTCTCTGAGAAGGAGACTGTTTTCTTGTGTGCATCGGGCACACCCTAGACTAGACTGACACTTTCTGTCAGGCTTGAAGGTAAGGGATTGCTGAGGATATCCGAAATATTTGTAAACTTGACCGCTCTTTCTTGATTTTTCATGTTCAAACTCCGGTCTTTCTGCTGCAGCCGATTATTGAATGGGCAGTTTTTTCTCACCGTGCACTGCCTCTGAAGCATTTCTCCTGTGAGAAGGATAATGCGAAATAGCCTTGGTGTTGAGATATTGTCCAGTTAGTATTAAACATGAGCCAACGGAGCATAAGCGAATGTCTACAATGCCAGTCTCCGCTGTACTTTTTCACCGTGTCAAATCTACTCGGAATAAAACTTATCAATAATTTGGTTCATTTCAGCTTTCCAATGTAATGCGGTGAGGCTAGAAAAGTCGAGTTGCATGCATGAGGTACACACAGAAAACGTGATCGTTTCTCTCCATATTAAGCTTTCAAAATCCACCATCTTTCTCGCCCCTCAACTTGTGAAAGACGAAAAGTATATTTGTTCTATGGCACACGCAAAAAGTGGCAACAAATAAAACACGTACAGTGGAAAATGCGGGAAAGTCTCAGAAGTAATTTGGTGTGAAAGTTGAGATATACGGAAAAGAAATTTGTCAGAAACAGTTCAGAGTTGAAAGAACCAGAAGCACGAGTATGCTGTACATTTTGACAGAAGCTAAAGTCTGGTCAAAGTTTTGAAAATGTTGACAGATTGCGTCCACTATTCCTTTGTATATCGTAATGGACGTAGCATTCGAGACTTCTCGTAATTTGTTGCCGAAGTATGGGCCTTACAATCGTCAATCTAACATCCAATTCGGAATGTTTCTTTGACTAATCCACCATAGATAGCCATTCTTCTGCTGACCTAACATTACTTCTAATACTGGCTTCTCCAACTCCTTACAAACCCTTAACATCTCAACAACAACTCAATTTTCGCCTCGCCACCGTCTCTCTGTCGATCTCTCAAGCAGTGACCATGAGTGTACCCCCCTACTAGGTGGTAATACCTAATGTGAAAACCAGAAAGGTGCACAACAACCAAACATGTCTGTATGATGTACTTCTGGATCGTTCGGAGCAAACACCCGGCGCTTCATCAATGGCGTTGTTCGAAACACTAAAGTTTTACGAATCAACAGACTGGTTCGCCTCGTAATCAGCCTGGATCTATTACTGGAATTGAACGCCATAGCGTTCACCAGATGAACGTTGAGTAACATTGTGCTTTTTGCGACCCTGAACTGACAGAACGAGCATTGATTGTGGCAACAACTGTATTACTGATATAGTGACTAATATAAAACGAAGTACGAACCACAATCCTCTCATGGTCATGGTTAATTTCCTACGGTATATCAAAACCTCGTGAAAGGTTACGAACGAAAACGACGAGCAAGTACGATCGTCATATGAACAGAACTGAAACAAATTAGATCGCAGTGGTACGGGGTACATTAGGAATCAGGCATTTTTTACAATCGGTAATGACGATGGCATGATGGGTGTTACGCGAGCAAAACAGATTACGCGGATGTGCACCGTCGAGTGTGAGGCAAACAGACGGATGGACGGGCTAAAAATATCTCAGAGGGTTGGACTTTGGACACTAGGTTAAGTGGACAGAAAACGAATTAATAAGAATTCTGCTCCCATTTAGAGAAGCCCGTTCACGGGCTGCATTATGACGCTGCACAAGCTATCTTGCTGTACGACTACAAGATCCACCTCTACCTCTTAAGGAGTGTCTACCGGGTGTTCTCTTTTGGTCACCACCCTATCCGAAGCATTGTTAACGTGTAACAGGAACGTCTTACCAGAGTTGACGGAATCCACTAAGGTATCTTTGAGAAGGTCACCTCCTGTTTATCACTGAGCGTAATGCGCCTTTCCCAAACTTCACTGACTTAACTTTGTCTCGTGTAAGCCAACTCCATGTCACACCATTACTTCTTTCCGCGTAACGATTCAGGCTGAAAGCTTCCGTTAGGTGACCAGGATGTGTTGTGGCGTAAATCAGAACGCAAGGCAATGGTAACGAGCTTGACTAGAATATATTTGCAGCGTATATACAAGAACATATACAGGAACGAATCGTGAACACGTACCGTTCAGGTTGGATGTAGCACCACACAAGAATGACTTCACTTTCTCGTTCTGACTTAGTTCAGGCTTGTTCTCATTACCCAATGTATGGTAGCGTCGACCACAACCCGGTGTTGCACACCGTATCTGCACCTTACAAGACCTCGTTACATCGTTCGCTTTCAAGCAGACCAACCAGCGTCCGCTTTTCTTCAACGTTGCTTTGCGTTGCCCCAAAGACTAACTGAAAAACCAAACATGATCAGATATGAGTCAATATGAAATGCTTACATCTGCCAGTTTTCGTGTTCTAACGGTGTTGTTTAAACTCCTTAAGGGAACGAACTGTTTCAAATGATCAGACATATCATGGTTGTTCTTACACACCGGACAGCTCAAATTCATCTCCCCATATCTTACGCCTGTTCAACTATTGCACCTTGAGTACCTTACGTCCGGGAATCCAGATAAGGTTGGGCTAACAATTCTGATTTCTGAGCGATCGGATAACTGACCATATAGATTAGCACTGACCGACATTTTTTTCCCACAAAATTTCATAAATCGCTGAAGGTGGGTTGCCCTCTGCACTCAGTTGTTCCCTCAGCGACTTCTGCCCGTATTTCTTGTAAGTAGTGAGGCAATTGCTAGACTGCTTCAGTGAGGTTGGTTGTGCGGTTTTGTTCTACACCGTAATATAGCTGCATAAACATCGTCTGACGGCCCCTCATTTGACTGGCTAGTCCACACAAACCATCGACATCGTCAGTGACCAGCTGGGGACCCATGAAAACCCCCTTATCTACCGTTTGCATAATATCATGTCAGAGGCCAGATCGCTGGTACAAGGTTTGCATAGCCCCTGCAAACTCCACCATCTTTGACAAGAATGCGCACTGCTCAGTTATCTTATTCGCCCTACCACAACAACGATGTGACAGCTGTGATCTCTCTTCATCCGGTTTAACTGCCATATGACCTATATAAATTCTGACGAAGTTGCAGTAATTATTCGGGGCTTCATCAAAGCTGCTCACCTTAACTTTTGAGGACTGGCCCCAAAAACCAACAGTATGAGAGCTTGCTCCAACGATTCAACTGGGTCTTAATTAAAGGGGTTTACTCCTGAGGCTCGCTGTTGAAGACAGAGATCGGTATCCCCCCAATCTAATGCGGGCTGTCGGGACGGATTCGAATTTCACAGGCCTACGACATCCACTGTGGAGCTCGAGTAGTCTATGTCTCAATTCTAGCTTCTCTACATTCAAGGTCAGCCCTTCTTCTAGCAGATTGTCAGAAACTTCATTAGAAAACGATATCAAGTCATGGTTAATCCGGACGGGACGAGTAGCGGTGGATTTGAACGCACACCCTGAATTCCCTGCCTCCACCGTCTATATCGCTGCCCATAAACAAGATCTCTGCTTAGTCCTGGGGGCCTCAAACAAACAGTGTTCATAATTAGCAGCATTCGGTTGAGGTGGGCTTCAATCATTAGATAGATTTTTAAAAACACTTATAATGTTTCACATAAAAGAATTGTTCGCAAATTTTAAAGAAGTTGTGATAATATAAAGGGGAACGTAAACATAGGTATCAGTGTCCAACTGGTTCTCATCCAAAGAAGGTAATGCTTTGTGGGATATTGCAGCAGACTCGAGTAGCGGAGTGGCGTTTGATCGTCCGTTGATAAATTGTTGGTACAGAGAATCAGAATATTCTTCGATAACACCGTACTTATCAGGACCGCTGATAACTTTCACTGCGTCCGACTTTGTCATTCTCGGAGAGTTCCGGAGTTCTTTAGATGCTAGCCAGTTAATTACAATACGTATAGTATAGGTAAAACCAAACATCTAACTAATTTCAAAAAGGATGTAACCAACGTGTAATGTAAATAACAGACAAATGTAACAGGTGCACTTACAGCAAGTGTTCGGACAAAATACACAGATGTAATCCGGGAGTGAGTCAGTGGAATGTTTGGTGGAATCCTATAGATGTCAACGTACGAATCTACAGGATGAAAACACGGAGCACTGTGGCTGTAGGTTTGTTCACCGGTGCGCGAGGGACCCAGACAAGTTGTGTCAGTGGAGTGTTGGGTGGAATCCTGTAGATGTTAACGTACAAATCTACAGGATGGGAACACTGTGTAGTCCACGGAGCACTGTAGCTGTGGTTTGTTCACCGGCGCGCGAGAGACCCAGACAAGTTGTTTGCACATGTGTGTACGGTCTCGTTGTCCTGTCAGCTCCGGTGAGGACACTGGGTTGATTCACGTGTCATAGGCTAATGTCCGAGACGAGGTTTGCTGTGTGCTGCTGCTGTGTGTATGTATGCATGTGTGTGTATGCGTGCGACATTGACTACAGTGGTGTTGACAAAATGTGAGTTGTTCAAAGTCACTGCAGGTGCCTGCGCGTGAGGGTCGCACAGTGGTAAATGTGTGGTCGTAACATCCTGGTCACATGCCACAGCAAGTTGGTCCAGACATATGACCTTGACCACACAACAGTGTGCTGCTACCGTTCTATGACACGAGAGTGTTTTCACCCCATCCTCGTTGATGAGTGAGTTACCTGGGGCAAATAATGAGGAATTCAAATATTACTGAATCGTTCGCTAACCAGTCAAGTTCACATCGAGTTACCTGTAATATGTTGATCCAGTAACTGCCATTCTGAATATCCAACAACAGATAAGATTACCTATATTCGAAATGGTTAATGAGAAGGCGCTCGTAAAGACTGGAATGAATATCCTACTAGTTAAATAGATATACAAGAAAGTGAAATATCTCGCCGCAGACGTGAACAATATTCAGATGTTGAACATAGAATGTGCCCGTACAGCAAAATTGACAACTAGACACCGCTGGTTATGGAGGATGAAAAAATAATTTGGCTCATTTAAACAAACTCGCCAGTGGTTGGGTCGGAGCAAAACAACCACTTGTCCATCGGAATTTGATAGGGACCACAGGTTACTCAAGAAAAAATATAGAAGGAAAATGTTTAATTTTGACAATTAGAAATTTACTGAGCTCAAAATGAATGATTAATAAAAACGGTATCAGTAACTGAAGTAAGAATAAAGATGGTTAAGGCAGTTTATTCATGGAAGATAATGAAATATTTGGCCACCTTTCAGCACTAGCGAAACAATGGACATCAATCTCAAAGCTGATGCAACAGACTTTAACAAAATTAACAACGGTAACGAACTGTTGGGGCAGGTACTTCGAGATGCTAGTTCCGAGGCTCGTGCACCCAAGGTTTCCCCAGCATTATATAAACGCGGATCTGAAGTCACAGTGAGAAGACGGTGAATCTGCGGGCGAACTTGATTTATTTATTCACTCGCCGTACACTAGTGGACTTCAACGCAACGACTAAATGCGCTAGGGAGCGGGACGTGAGAGAACCTTCAGTACAACCGCACGGCAGCCGCCAGGGAGGACGAATGTCAACGGAAATTCCAGTTGACCTTCAGGATTCAAACACGTGTCAGCCCGGTTGGGCGGTGTTCCCAACGGTAGTGGCTAAAACATTGTTATCCTAGTGAATGCAGCTTATGATAGTAGAGCTGGAGCAGATTCCTTATACAGTTATGATTAAAACTGCCATTCCTACGCCAACACACTAACTTTGATGCTAGTGGTTTGTAGTAAATTTACATCGACAAGGTAATGTGAATCAGGGCAGTAGTACTGCGAGGCAACTCTCACGTCGTAGGGAGTTTTGGATTTTTGGGACGTCGTAGGTGTTCTCACTACACTAAATGTTGACGTCAGTTTGTTTTATAAGGTAAATGCTTAAGCGAAATATATATTTCACAGTACATGGTTACCAGGTGGTTAATGAGAAGGGTTTCGATACAGGGGTGACAACATACGATATGAATTGGGATTTCAATGGTTTTATTTTGTAGGTTTGTTGTCAGTTTGTTTTATATGGCCAATGCTTAGGGTAGAATTTATATTTCCTAGTACGCCACAGTTACTGATGGATAATGGGGAGGGTGTGAGGCAGGGGAGAAAACGCACGATGTGAATTAGTGTTATAATAAGACTATATAAGGTAAACGGAGGAGCATTTTCCTCTCACAGTTTTCTGTGGAGAGTTTTTGTATGCCGGCCAAGTGAACCGTCACTACTGGCTACGATTAACTATAGCCTGATTAACTACCGAAGTGAATAGGATATCACGAATAGGCATATATATAATATGTGGAAAAGTGAATATGTCAGATATAGTTCTTTTTTGTCTTTGCTTTTGTTCTAAGTACAACTCTATATAAGTGACGCGGATGAATATACTGATGTGGTTTCGTGAGTGCGTAATGAATCAAGTGCTAGATGGGTGCGAGTAATCGGTGGATACGCAGTATACAGTTTCAGGCGAACTGTTTTACATGGGAGCCTGAAAGTTGGGGCGGGTACACACGTTGATTCTGCTGACGGCTGCTTGTTCTCCGGACCACATTCCAAAAGGTCGTCAGAAGATACACAAAGTTTGAAGATTGACATTATGTTTGATGATGTAAGAAAGCTGTCCAGGTCCTTTCGAAAACGTCGAATGTTGTTACTGGCTCTGAGTTCACTCCGAAGTCTATTCCAATTATAGGAATATTTTATAATAAAAAGTTGGCTCGTATCTTTTCCGAGCTGCCGGGGTTGGCAAAGTGGGACCCTTACTTCTGAGACCATATGAGGAGTTGTGTTTGAAACAGGGAGATGAAAGATCTTACCCGGTTTTAACTCTTAACATCCTGTTATCGAAGAAAGAAGTAATCCAGCGAAGAACATTTCCTTGAATACCATAGGCATCCTGTTTGTGTTTCAGGGGCCGTGTGGGACACAGTCGAAAGCCTTGGCAAAACCGAAGAAGTTATCCTCTGAGATGAAGCCAATGTCTTTCACCTCCGTCGGACTATCCATAAAAATAAGCGTATTAGTTATGCATGACTGGTTAGGAAGGAGGCCGTACTGGGTAGAAGAAAAAAGTCAATTCGTTGAGAAGTGGTTGAGGATGGCACGCTTTAGTAAGCGCTCCATTATCTTGCACGAAATGTTAGTAACGCTGATTGGCTGATAGCTAGCCGGAGGGTGTCGATCATTCGCTTAAAATATGGTCGTGATTGTCGCCTCTTTACATGCGCTATGGAGACTGCCAGTCTGGAGTGTCTGCTCAGGCAGCTTATAAAGGGGTTCAGCCAGAATAGCAGCTGCTCCTTTGAGAATTCTGGGATTTTTCTTGTGAGGACTCATTGAACTGTATGAATTAACTTCGGATACAAGGTCTTCAACTTCTAGCACACAAAACTCAGCGGTAACAAGTGGTTGCCGGAAATACTGCAGCAGAAGAGGAGGACGCTTAACTGGTGGTGCGACTTTGTAGACTGTTGTAGTGCATCATAAATAATTCGGTCGAAACTAGGGGGTCAGATGAGGTCTCCTCGTTTGGCAGTCACAGAGGTAGAGCCGAGGGTTTATTTTTTCTTAGTCGTCGTATGTGCTCAAATAAGAAGTTTTTGTTTCCGCTGGCTAAAATCTTATTCATCAAACCGTTCCTACCATGTGCGAGTGGGTTCCTATGTATCTTCTGTCAAACTCAGTCGCAGTGGAGTCCCACAGGGCTCAATCCTAGGGCCAATAATAATAATAAAATATATTTCTCAACGCATTTGTGAGAAACACGCTGGGACGTGCGCGATCATGACTCACTACTTTTATCTATCTTCATCAATGATCCGCCATCCGAAGTATCGTCTCCACTGCCACTGTTTGCCGACGATATCAAAATCTGGCGTATCGCGTGTAACAGCTCTGACGCGAGCGCCCTGCAGGCTGATATTAGTTCACTTTATAAATGGTCTAAATATAACTGCATCGAGTTCGATACCAGCAAGTGCAAAGTTATGCATATCAGGCAAAAGCACAATATCTCCTACTCCCTAGGCGGAGTATCGCTTCAAGTCAAAGACGAAAAAAATGACCTTGGCACTGTAGTGACACACAACCTCTCCAGTTCTCCCCATACTGAGGCGAGCGCCAAGAAAGCCAATAGCGTACTGGCGCTTCTGAAGCGTTCGTTTGGAAAATTTGGGCGATCATGATTCAATCACCTGTACAACAGCTTTATTCGTCCTCACCCCAAACAGGGAATTCTTGTTCGGCCTCCTCACTTATAAAGAACAAACTAATTTTTGAAACTGTTCAGAGGCGTGCGACAAAAACAGTCCGTGTTGAGTGCGAAGCCCTACACTGAGCGGCTTCGCGAGCTAAATCTATTCTTTCTGGAATACCGCTGACAGAGAGGTTACTTAATACTAGCGCACATGATTATAAAGACTCCTAACCATTCGTGAAATCCCCTGCTCACACGTTTGGATACTAACTCACTTAGAGTGCATTCCTTGAAAATGAAATGCCAGTACAGAAGACTTGAGCTAAGGCACAGTTTCTTCTTGGTTCGGGTCTGCAAAGCTTGGAACTCCTTGCCAGAACATATCGTGAGTGCCACGACACCCGCTGCGTTCAAATTCCGTCTGGATCACTATTCCAACATTTGTTTTAAACCCCATCATACTATTCTACACACAGCCACGTATGTATGGTCGTTTGTTGAATAGCTCACACCTGATTAAGTATGCGCACCCAGCTAAAAAATGGCGAGTTTAACAACAGCAGGGGTGCATCTTTTTGGTTTATCTACTTATTCTCAGTTTTAGCCATTTGATACAGCCAGGAAAAGTTGCGACGTGTAACCATCACCCTGGTACAAAGATTCATCGCTTGGAGAAACGGAACCATCAGAATCCATGGTTTTCTACTTCCATCTGTCACCCATTGAACCCATCGAACCCATAGTCAAAAAATGACCTGCTTTGCTTCAGGGCAACCAGGATTGGTCATCTTCCGTCTTTTATCTCCATCCTCCGACCACTACCGATAGCATCCAATTCGACAGAAGACGCAGTCTGGTCAATCTCCGGATCACACGAGTCATGCATCGAGACGTATACAGTGTAGTGGACCTAAACGCTATATACAATTCAAGTGTGAACACGGAATCAAAAAGTGAGAAAAAATGGAAACAACTGACTCACAGTAGTTCGTGAAAGGTGCGTCGTTTAGATTTCAACCACACGGAATGAAGTATCCAGTCGATGCGATCTATCGTATAGTTCCCAGGTAAGTTTAGAGGTCACAACGAAAACAATTCCGACGACCGACCAGTTCGGAAATGTGTTGAAATAAATGCGGGTTCCGCTAACCGTTAACTCTCCCAAAAGTCTGTACACACGCGACACTGAACGCAGACTGAAAACACCGGGCTCGCGACCTTGGAAGTGTTGTAATGTTAATTGAATCAACTCACATGATTTAAACGAGTGTACATGTGAATTTGGAGAAGGTAAAAAATGCGAAAAACAATGAGAATTATGCAGTGCAAAATGCTGTACAAGGCGCTACAACGGGCGCAAACATTAGTCAAATCCTGGATTCGAAATTGGGGTTAAAATCGACCAATAAAAACACGGACTAAGCGGACTCCGGATAAGGAGTGTCCTTAGTCGCGAGGCGATTTGCAAATTCGCACGAGATACTGGTCCGTATTTATAGAAATAAGTAACTCTGTGGCTCCGTGATCACGCGAAAAAATATCAGAATTCCACTTCCGTCCTGCGCGCATTGTTGTCATTGTCTATCTATGTTTGTGCTCCGTTGGTGCACTGTGCATAATAACGCTAATTGCCGTTGTCGAATAACATAATAAGTGATTACGTATTGCATTGTGTGCGTTTTGTAATGTCTGTATTTCGAAGTGTTAAAAATGTTCATACTGTGTTTTCATTGGTAATGATGAGTCAGATCTAGCACTGCTGGAATTCAACAAGAATGTTAGTTTCATTTGAAATTGAGCAGGAATATTAGTACTTGGACGTTTCCATCGCGCGGCTACCAAACTAGTCACGGGCCTAAGCAGTGTCGCGCATGACTCCCGATTCGGAATCCTTGATTTCTATCCACTTGAATTTCGACGACTCCTCGGTGGTTTAATTCCCACACGCTTCTCTAGAGTTGATCTCAGTTCAGTTCACATCACAGGACTTGAATTTAGTAGCCGGTTGATGTCCAGTTTCTTGCACCAGCGAGCCCGGATGACCCCACCGTGTTGTGACAAATGGAGAAGAAAAGCTTCCCTTCAACAATGTTTTGAATCCGCAGTCTAGAACACAGTATATTATTGAAAGAGCAGCGAGAATATCCTTGATCACATCCTAATCAGGAGTATGCAAGTGATCTCTTGGATGTCAGAGTTTGAATGATGGAGGGAAGCGGTATTGGAATCACCGTCAGCAATCATGATATACTCAGATTACTAGACAGGATCAAAGCCAATGCTCGTGCTACCATATCTCCATCAGACTCCTGGATGACAGGACGAAGATAAATTCCTGGTTGTGATAAAAGAATTTCTACGCAAATTATCTATAAGTGGTAATAAAGAGGAGGTGAGAAGCATGAAAAAAATGCAGACAGAGGAAAGAGAGAAGATTGCCATCAGGTTAAGTAGATCCTGGTCACCTTATCATCATTCCGTATTGGGGAATAATGCCGACCAACAAACATCGAGCTTGCGCTTGAAATCGACAACCGTGGTGGCCAACACCACCTCGAACGTTAACTTCGCATTTGCTCCCCTGCCTCAAATAATCCACTCAGAATCGTAAAGGCTTCTATAAG
>JTDE01000187.1:72009-88301 GCA_014338405.1 Paragonimus skrjabini miyazakii | reverse complement strand
ATGGTGTAAATTACTTGGCTGACCAGTTGGCCGGATCGTCATGCTCATCATAGCAATCATGAGCCTGACCAAAAGGTACTGTGATTCGCGCCACCGCTCACCTCAACAATGACGTGCAATATCCGAGAAGAAAACGCTACTAAGAAGGTTGAAAATTAATAAGACTAAGCGGAAGAATTAGAAATGGTATAGACATAAATACAATATTGATTGTGATTACGAGGACCCCATCTAGGCAGGCGACACCTATCCTCTTTGTTCAAGGAAGCAGTCAGGGTCTTCATATTTTGTGACCACGTTGTTGCTTGACCACCACGTGGTTTGACTCAACTGTTGGTGGCCTCAGCATATAATGCCCGGTAAGGTAAACGATTAGATGACATACGGAGTACGTGACCCAACCATCGCAAGCTGTGTACCGTAATTATCATAAGCCCTAACCCGACCCATGGTTTAACCGCAAGTTACTTTCCGGATGTCCAGGTTCTCCTTGGACACACTTTCTTCGTAAGCAATTTCAAAGTGCCGCTCTGTCAGGTTAATCAAAGACCCATCTAATGTCCGAGAAGAGAAAAGTTGTGGGCCCGGTGTATGCCTGGCGGAGATCGAGCATCTAGCGGCGTGTGAAGATGTGGTGAGTGCATCTACGGCCAGAGTCAACTCCAGCTTGCTTCTCCTGGGTTTTATGCTCGCGCATTTGGCTTGGTCTGCTAACTACAATGGCTATAAGCGATTTCGATGCAGTAGGCATCAAGCTAATCTGTGATTTTCATACGACGTGCGTGAGTCCATTTTGAAAATGCCAATCATCATTATCATCAAAGACAACAGTGTATAAGTGGTTCACACTGAGGCCTAACTGTCAAACAACCACGAAGGAAAAAAGAAGCAAACTCTGTATTGGAAGAGAGAAGAATAAAGAAGGCGATGAGAAAAGACTTAACTACTAAAAAAAATGGCTGCGTCTATATTCAAACATGCATCAAAGTGCCTACAACTTGCAAACAAACAACCGAGCTGCAAGTGAAAGTACGGCGACATTAGCAAGACAGTTTCTCTACGGCTTTCACCGCCCGGCGTCATTAAGTGCGTTCACTTCACATGAAGCTCTGCCAGACAACATTCACGCCACAGATCGATTAGCCACCATCTGACCTAACGTCTCCAACCACTGACTCTGAGAGTCATGAGGGCCCCAGCCTGGGAGAGGAAGCCGATGTACAGTGACTAACTCCTTCGTGAACAGATTCATTTGTCCACACCAGGTCATCATCTGTCCACCACGCACCTTACGCCAGTCGGCCGCAGCCTCGGCAAAGAATGCTTGATCTGGCAGATGACTAGCCGGTTCCCTTAATAAGAAGGATGCTAGCCAAACGCCAGTAGTATAAAACGACTCCACCGATCCAGCATTTTCGGTGCATGACCATCAACTGTGTAACTAAGACTGAACCTCCATCTATAAAAAGAACAGGATGGAGTTCGTCTGGGCTGGATGTTTTGTGTCGTTTAAGGATCTCAACCAAGACTTCCGTTTTTGAAGGTCAGGAGGTGTCGATAGACCGATGAGCACACGCGGAGCCCAAGGGCGTCGTCAGTGATGCGGGTGGTCAGTTGAGCTGATGTTGGAAATGCTTGGCCCAGTGTCCTAAACATCATTGCGGGTTGAGAATAGACTCACCATTGGCTTCGCAGGTTACCTCCTTCACCTGGCTTCGTGCTACTCGTTGCGCGAATGAGATGGGAAAGCTTTCGAGGGTTCTCGGTAACAGCGGCTTATTTTTATCGAAATAAAGTGTGTTCACCAGGTCGCGATCCTCTCGTAGTTGCTTCCGCAGTTCCATACGAGTAACCTTCCAAGGTTAATTATACTTGTTGCTTGAGGCAACATTCCGGCGAGCGTCAGGATGTTGGAGTGATATCCGGGGGATCTAGCCTTTGACAGCCGAACTAGTAGTAGTACAACACGAGGCATTACCGCGCTTATGCATTTCCTACTGTATACGCGCTCAGTGTGCTTCAGTGTCTGGTTGGTGGTTTACTGGGCTAGAACCATGTGCGTTTTGCTAAACGTAGAGAGCGTGTATCCTTGTTAGTTTCGATAGGTTAGTTTGTTCGATGATGAAGAAGTGTTCTCCCACCAAAGCCCAGAGCGAACTTGGCACATACCAGTGTATGATTGGAACCCGCGCAGATGCTTCAGATTGACCTACGCTTTTGGAAACAACCACATCACCGATAGCCGATGACCATGTAGGTTATATGTGTCCATGACTGACTTGGCGATGGGGATCACCAGATAGCGCACTGATGTCTGGAACGTCGAAACTCAGTACTTGCCAGAAACAGACCTTTATCAGCACAGAGCTGTAACAAACGCTCGCCGTTTTCTGTTCGACGTTTACATTAAGAGTGGAGCCACGTACGTCGCGCTTGCCAACTCTACCTGCCTACTTGATTGTTCAAGTTTCTAGTTAGTACTACAATGTCTATGCGCTGCACTGTGGGCAGAAGGTTAGTGGGCTGGTGATGAAAATCACATTTGATCGCATCTGGACTACAATCTTTGAGAGAATATGCCTCAACAACAGGTGGCGTTTGTGCTGTGCATTTTTTTATGCTCCAGTTGTACGTCCGAGTCTGATAGCGCAGATGGCTGTTAACGGGTATACAATCAAGCAGCGCCTTCTCTGCTTATGTGCTTAGGGTTCTTCAAACGCCAGGTTAGCCAGTGTTCTTAGCCACTGGGTCTGCAGGCAAATGCACGTTGCATGCGCATTGTGAAGCGGCTGACTGAGATAGAAGTTGTAAAATTGAGCTAGAATCCTGAGGCTATGTTTAAGCAAGACAATAGATATCGACGACGAGGGTCTCCAAAGTACTTCCAAGAGTTACCCGCTGACCTATTTGCATAAGTGTTCGAACATTAAAGCTGGCAAGTGTAAATGGTTTTCGGGGGCAAGTGAGGGTTCGTATCCGTCGGATTATGATATTTACTGGGCGTTCGGTTCATTTTCGTCCTGGTTATAATCTCTTTCGCGAACGGCAAATGAGGTAAGTCCCTGGTGCAATGATTACCAACAGCGATTTTCGTCTTTAGAAAGAGGGCCCGAAGTGACAGCCACAGAGGCAACAATCTAACCTCTTACTAATCGACCTTACTTTACGTTGACTTACTATATCCAGGAAGAGTCAAATACAAGAAAGACAGAATTCCTTTCCGGTCAAGAGCATATTATCCACACTTTTACCGTACGACGAGTCATGAAGTTTTGTCACTGTTACATACAGCCGACCTAAATCCTGCTTTCGGTCCGGTTGTTCGCAACGTTTCCCGTTTCGCCAAAGGGTTCTAGAGGAACGCTTGAATCTGGTGAAATCACTGTATTCTCACAGTAGAAGCTGGATGAGATTTTATGGGCAACTCTCGCGGATGTTCATCACTTCTGTTAGTGGTCGCCAGGGGTGTCCGACCTTCCCTTTGTTGTTCGAGTTTGTCATGAAAAACATTCTGGAAGGTGTACCTGAAGACTCCGGTGAGCTTGGTTTTGTTTCTTCTTAACACTAAGTTGACCGATTTGATGTATGCAAATAGCATTGTTTTACTCGGTCTCTTTGGCTTGCAACTAGACCGATCTGGACTACGTTTTTTACCTTTAAAGTGTCAAGTGCTAATTTAATGCAGTAGCCTTATCGCTTCTACCTTCTTTATTGAAGGTAGTCTACTTGGGGCTGTGGACGCTTACCAACAATAGGGTAATTATCTCGTTGACGTACAATATTGCTGATGAGATATTAGCGAAAATGACAAAGGAGCTTACTACCTTTGCCAACCAGCCTTATCCGTGGTGTCGAAATAATGTCTGGTTGCCGCTGAAAGGAAAGGTGTATGGTTCTTGTGTACGTTCTGTATTGGTTCGGAAGCAGACTTGCTGTGACTGACCATCGTTGTCTCCCCTGGTTAACCTACATCAAGTTGGGTAGTCGGGTGAGCAGTGCAACCGTTAGCTAACGCGTATCTCGGAACGTTCGATATACTTGGTCAGTTGGCCAGCTCTCCCCATTGCACAGCCTGCGATGGTAGGGTCACGTAGTCCACACGCCAGATGAGCATTTTCCGCACAACGTTTTGTTTACGGAGCCCGCCAACCGTTGGGTAAAACTACAGGGTGATCTATCCACGACGTGGTCACAAATCTTGAGGACCCTGACTATTCTATCGAGTAGAGTGGGTAGGTGTCGCCTACCCAATTGAGATCCTCGTGATTACTGCAATCGTTGAAACAAGACGTTGTCCTGGCTGGCAGTTTACAGCAATTGATAATATGCATGCCCTCCTAACATCTCGACTTTGTCTGCTTAGGTTTATTTTGTTCCTTTCTCCTTTTTGTATATTTTTTGTCTTTTCGGCTGTCCCACGTTACATGCGGTGAACGGTAGCTTGGACCATAACTACTGGGAATACATAAATGAGTGAGCTTGTTGAGTATTCGTCGACAAGGCACGTCGAAATGATGTAACAGTTGAATCGTTGATGACCAAAAGGGTATTGCAAGTCTGAACAGGGCAGTAACTAAGGCATATTTAGAAAATCCATACATATGGAATGAGGTTTAAAAAGTGTTTACCTAGTAACACTGGCTTAGCCGATAGCACAGAATGGATGAAAAAACTAAACCGAATCAATTAGTCCTGTGAACAGTAAACCCCTCTAAAAGTACTGGCTTGGGCAAGAACTGTAAAAGTGCAACAAAACCAAAAAGGAATAGTCCCATCTTTATCGAATTCTTTAAAGCTTTATCACCAAGTGTTTTGTGTGCATTGGTTGAGATTATATATATATAATATATTATATATATATATATACATGACGTCCACGATATATAGTACCTGCTTCAGTTTGAGTTTGAAGACCACTTTGAAGATGTTTTCATTATCCAGTGTTAATTTTACAATCATCCTTAGAAATTAGGATCTACTTCGGTATGTGCGTGTGCTGAAAGACCTCTTAGTTATGTTGAAATATCTGCATCCCTAGACATTATCAAATTTACAAATAATATTGGAATGGGCTAATTGAGATATCGGATCCTTTTTGTAAGTTGTTGAAACTTGTGTAGTTTCTTCCGTGAAGACCTGCCGGCAACTCTGTACGTGCTTTTAGTTGCCGCATCTAAGCAGTGTCTGTTTAGAACTGAGATACTGTCACCTTTAAGAGGTAAGGTAAGGTGGACGGATTTGCTCGGAGCGATAATGAGATTATATCTTGTAGGAGAGCGGCGGAATACGTATACATAAACTTCGTCGGGTACTCATTTTCTACCATGGGCTGCTGTCTTAACTTCAGCTTCTTTTCTAACACCATGCGTTGAAGTCTGCGCAACTGGATCTTGACAACCCCGCATTTGTTTGCAATTTGCGCGAAGCACTGAAGGCACCAATATTTGTATGTCCCTATGGACTTGCCAAACGTGCGATCAATGAACACAAATATGCAGAACAAAAGTGAACAAAGGCAATGAAAACTCGTGAAAACGAAAGAGGAGCGTCAACAATTTTACCGATACCCGCTTACCATTGATTGGGATACATCAACATCTCAAAGGGTTTCTACGCAGAGAAGTACTTGGTTTCAAAGTTCCTAATCTGACGCACGGTACCTAACTTTATTGCTCACGTACTTGTTGGCTGGGTGAATAACTGGTAATCAGGATAGTTGTGTAAATACAACACGATTTTCATTCCTCTTACTTAGTCTCTTATTATTTCCACTGGGCATCTTTTCCGGACTTTTTAAAACGGTGTTGGAATTAGAAAGCGTTTGCATTGTATCGATGCGAAGCCGAGAAGAGTAAGATACTGTCTGGTCCCTTCAGATTTCTGATTTTTGGCTTAGCAACAAATCAGGGAAGGCCACTGAATTATTCTTCTCATCGTCACAAGTAAAATGATTAATGATGTAAACTGAGTTAAACCTAATCATACGGTTTTCAGGTTGATCCTGGTCGTTAGCCACCATCATTATACTATCCAGGTTTCTCTTAGTATAAGACTTACCGACTGCTTCTGAGATTGGTGAACATTCGGACAGTTGGAAGCCTCGACCACGTTGCACGTACCAAGTGGCTACATCACTCGATGAGTCAAAAAGAAAATAGCGATGAGCGACTTGAATGCAACACGGCCGTGCGGGTTGCCAAATATTTTCCTCAGGTCAGAAGTCCGACTGAGATAGTCCCATTGTTCCGCGTAATCACATTGTCCTCATCATCATCATAGACAGCAATACATCAGTGGTTCACACTGATGCTTAACTGCCACTGTGCAACTGAGTGAACCTTATTTATGGAAGTCCAGTCAGTCACTCGTTACCCAGACTCGTCAGGTGCTCCAAAGGAGTAAACAGTTACATTATCCCATTGATAGTCGTTGCAGCGACAACAACGCTGTCCTCAACGCCGAATACTTCCCCAGGTACAGTAGGTACAAGCGGACGGGCAACAAGAAAACCCAACCGCCTGGTTCGCCACCACCACGTTCACCCACTCCTTATATTTCGATTATTATGCGCGTGAGCGTATCGCTTTCTGTGGATATGCGTATATTGTCACCCGTATTTTGAGTTTTGAAAATGGTGCGACAGATTCAGGTACGTGTATGGCCGACTGCCTCGTTTTTCTTCTTATCTACTGTATTGCCACCCCTGTTATGTATCTGTGTAAGCCCCAACCACCCGGTTCAGTCAGTCATGGATTGTTTTTGTGGCGATTCTCAACACACTTAGATTATTTAACTAGTTCGTAAAGACGTTTTGCTTTTCGACTTGAGGTAGTTCACTAACTTTTGAATCATCGCCTCAGTGACTTTGCCAACGCTTCTATACGCCTTCTGTTGCTAAGGTTTACTATTTTCTTCGTGGTCGCTGTTAGGAGACTCAGCTTCCCACTAATGATTAACAACGGACTCCCTTTTTTCTTACTGTGTTGGGTTACTTCAGCTTGTATCATACGATACATGCGCAACACCGTGACTGTTGTTGTTCAATCTGTCGTGTTGTGCTTAAAAATGTTTTGGACGCATTTTCGGTCCCCAGCAGTTTTCAGTAGTACAGTTCCCTTGCATCTCTCTAATTTCGTCTAGGCGATTAGTGCAAGATGTCTTTTATCTGTGATGTCGTGAGTTGCATTATGCTCATAACTTCACTGGTAGTCCCATATCTTCTGAACAAGTCGACTATACTAGGCGTTCGATATGAGGCGCTTGTTGCTCTCAACTATTCATGATCGTCACAAGCATCCGTTTTGGATGCTGATGCCCAACAGCTGTTCAACCATAGGAAACTAAGAGATTAAAAAGAATGAAAAGGGGTGACTCAGTTCTCAAAGTTCTATGATTCGACTGAAACGGTCAACACAAGATTCCTACAAACAAACAGCCGAGTTGTAGATGAAGGTAAGACAACTTTCATTGCTTCACATCTTGTTCGTTCACGACCAGCACATGTTTCTGCTTGCTCCCTACTCTCGACAATAAGCTGTTGAAACAGATTCACGTGCGTTGTTTAGGAAAGGTTGACTTGATACGACTGTCCAACAATAATCACCACAGTACTAATAGTGAAGATAGCAACAGTTCACATTACTGTTTACAAACAACGAGATGTCCGACCAGTGGACGTGTGGTGAGAAAAATATGTTCATAGTTAACTGCTGATCGAACTTTCTTTTACGTCAGCAATTGTTCTATGTTTGCAAAGGTTACATGCATATTAGTGAAACACTGTGGCCTTGTGAGCAGAATTAAGGCTCAAGAACAAGTTTGCATAATCACCCAGGCTTGTTATTAGCTACACATTTGACGAACACGCTTGTGAGATTATGGGACAAATCAAAAAAGAGCTCGTCAACAAAAATTTACAACTGGCAATTAAGCGAGTAAAGAGAATTTGGTCAATAGGTTAAGTTAATAAGAGTATACCTGAAATAAAGAGATGCCTGAGAGACCAACACAAAATAGTGGGATGTTTGACCAAATTTTCGGCATATGTAAGTGGCGAACCGTAAAGCTAATAGGGCGATACCTAATCCGTGATAATCAGTTTCCTGAGATGGATTGTTTTAAGCGGCGGCCAAGAATACTGTCGAACTGATAACAAGAACTCAATAGCACGCTATTATTAATAAGGGATCACTGGAAAACGAAACCGAGATATGACAGAATTTAGCATAATGGTTGACTCAACAGATTGGATAAAAATCCCTGCTAGTCTTTCACCTTTGTCGTGGATAACAACCATGCTCGGACCTTTCCGCGAGTCGAACGTTAACAGATGGCTCGCTACCCATTCTACCGGGTTCCCTAATTGGTTGCTTGGCAACCGGTACTTCGTTGTTTACAGTTAGCTATGAAATGTTTTATTTTATTCCCGTTGTTCACTATCACTCTGATTACACAGTTTATCGATTGTTTGTCTTCACAGCGCAGTCCAATGGAATTATGTCCCTTCAACAAGGACCACTGGATACACAGCAAGGGAGCCGTGAACCATCGAAATTATTGCGCATTACGCCAGAGGGGTTACACAAAAGAGGAGATTGTGAGTATTGCTTTCATTTGTATGCACAAGTGGACATTCTTTACGGGTGCGCTTCTACCCTTGCTGTACGGTAATGTCTCCTTAAAGGATCATTCCCAATAAAGGCCACTCCTCAGGAGAGGTCAGTTTCATTCTGTAGGAATTTAGAATCTTAGATGTAACTACGGACTACAAGTATAATCCTACTTTAGTTCATTTTACCTTTTAAAGAAACCACGACGTTTATCATCACAATTTCATCCCATAAAATGTTATATCCACTTAACGTGAAACATCTTGCCTGGCAATTCTACTGGTAGCCTTGCCACTACAATCATTATTTCATCGGTTTCGTCTGAACTAATGTCATTTGTTACCGTTCCATTCTAAACTCAAGCTAACATAACTGCTAAGGTTGTCGAATGACCATTTTTATTATGGATAATTAATAGGGGATTTTTTGCTAATATGACTTGGAAGTCACTCACGATTGATTACGTTTTTCTCATTCCATAGACCCTTCAGTTAGGTCATTTTGAAAGGAAGCACCAGATTTGACTTTCTCTATTGTTAAATCTTGTTAATAGTACATACTCTTGTCACAAGCGGAACCAGAATTCCGACCACACTTTCATGAGGTGGCTGTGATGACCACTGTGTCATTAATCTCACATTAAGCAAGACTGAATTATCATTTGCAAACGCTCAGTCATCTTCGCTCATGAGTGACCTTCAGGTTGCCTGATCACCTCTTGGGGAGACTCCGTAACTGCCCTGCGAACTCAAATTGACGACCCCGGTTATGACTTTTCATCGGGTTGAGATCATGTTAGTGTGACTAAAATTTGGGTCACGACCGTGGGGGGTATGTACATCACGGTCGAATTCTTACAGAAGAGGAATTCGAGTCTGATACTTCATTCCAAAAAGGGCTGACTGAAGGCTCCATGGCATGGTAATACAAAAGTCGTGATCAGTAATTGGAGATGTTCAAGTTGCGTGGTACCATTTGTGCTATTTGCTTATAATCAGTAGCTCATTTATAAAATTCCCGTTTGCCTGCCTCTTTAATCATTCGGTGCACTCGGCACCAATATGATTGCAAAATCATAGCCACTATCAGCTGTTTCTTGTCCAATTTCTCTACCAGAATTCTATGGCTCCAACTGTGGAGAGTACTGGAACGGATGAATTGCGCAAACAATCCACTGGATCCCCGGTCTGTTCTTGGGAGCTTGATCTTGAGGCGTTTTCCGCTTCCAAACAGAAAAAGATGCGCATGGTCGAATGTGAGGGTCCATCGTCAACTTTATTTTTTCTGCATTTACTCATCTTTCTGACTTAACTCTGGTGCCTGTTGTATATATTCGTTTATAGACCAAGTGCCGGAAGGCAGTTCGAGTGTGGAACATTTGGCTTTACTTCGAGATTCCAAGAGGCGCCGTCAGAGTTATCGCGGTGTGCATACAGCAAGACGTTCTTACACTGAGGTTAGTTTTTACTAAATTAGTGTTTGCAATGGTTTAATAATCGTTTTATGATTCATACCATGATAGTCCACTTACCTCTCCAAAGATGAGTACAACTTCTCTACGGTGTGGTCTCATTCTGGCTGTTTCGGTGAGGTTGGTCCAACGTGATGTATCATTACTGCGGATAACATCAAGCTGCTCGTGTCAACCGTAACTGTTACTACCTTGGTTTGCTATATCTCGATGGAAACGGAACCCATCCACCAACACACGGTGGCAATTCCTCTCCTCGCTTACCACAATTACTCCTGTCTGGTTTTGAATATCGGACTGTATTCAGCCCCCATGTATCTTGGTGTTACATGGCCTTAAGCACATTGTGATGTTGAACCATAGAAGTTGATGAACGCGTAACTGCTAGTTAAACTTGGGGAAAAGTGACAGTCCTATTTTAAGTATGAAAAAGAGTGTAAAAACAAGTTCTTCTATACAGTCCGTATGTGCAAACCCTTATAATCAATATCAGGGCGCTGACATTCTTTAAGACGGCTGGGCAAACAGGCATGGTTGGTACGACGGTTGTGTTTCAACCGAGAGGGAGGTGCTAAGACCATCAACACCTTCATCACTATCATGGCTGTTGTCTGCGCTTGACTATTTACTTACAGAAATGAGATGAGGTGCCTTGTACCTGGGTCAGTGTACGCAAATATTGATTCGCCGACCCCACATTCCGCTACTACCACATGCTTATCTCTTTATCCATGTCGAGCGCATTTATCGATTTGCGAAATACTATATATTTATGGAACTGTCGTCCACTTTTGATTTCTTCCTACCCCATGTTTGTCGTGCAACAGTCTCTCTCTGCTTCGTGCGCACGGTCTACAAGAAGCTGTTTCTTATTTGAACTTACTGTGTTTGGAGTGAACTCCGGTTACGCGATACGTAAGCAAATTGTCGGCGTCTAAGACTACATTTATAAATTCATTACATCAGGAGGGTCATCTGTTGGCGACTAGTTGTACATCGTGGCCTTGAAACAAGGCTGCGTCAAAACGAGATTGGATTTTGACGCCGTATGATGGCTTGCGCATCTCGATGACCTATTGGACCAAACTGGACGGTGTGATGACCACACCGTCAGAGTCAATCATACCAGGCAGGCTAATAGGTAGAGGTCTGATAAACCACAGTCTCTTGGTCCCCCAGGTTGGGGGTTGGAAGAAGGTTGGCATTATTTTCCAGAAAATATACCAGTTCTGGTACACTGCCACCCACCCGTTGCCTTGTGGTACCGGCTCTTGAGCCAAAGGCTTCAGTTGAGAACCCTAATCGTTCTGTTGTCTAGGTCTGGGCGTCCTGGTAATATCCTAGCCCACACATAACCATGAATACTCACAACACTGTCAGTTGCATAGTGCATCGGTCGTCTTGCAGTATAAACCGAGTAGCCCTATTCGCTGCATACTGTAGATTAGATAGGCGAAAATATGCTATTGCTGACTCCTCTTCCACTGTCCTGTCAAACTTAGCTCTCAAGCGCCTCCAGATCCTCATTTCCGGTTGATTACTCTGCAGGTCCCACGAAAGATATAGCTACTCATAGTAACACTGTGTCGACAAGTGCCATCTCTTACTGTCCAGCCGCAGACCCCCGTCATCTTTTGCTTTGACCTGAAATAGGTGCTTTCGACGTCCACATTGTAAGACAAATAGGTCAGCAGATCGCTCTCGCGCGAATGTTAGACTCGTTGAATGTCGATGTCTACTGCATTTCGAAGACGATAATCCAGTATAGTAGTCATTGTCTGACACTAACACACCTGCACTATATACCCGATACTGGTTATAAACGTGGGATGATTCCACGGCTGCCACCGCTACAGGTCAGGCTGGAGTAGGTATAGTCCTTAGCACGACGACCTCAGTCGCGTTAGTAGACTGGATTCTCGTTAGCAGTGGTCCTTGTGCCATCCACTTGGCAGGTTCTGTTAAGGCCCAGCTCTAGTTGCGAAACTTTCACAAATTTATTAATTGTGTCTGCTTATGCTCCAACCGACTGTCGTAACGTCGGTGTTAAGGACGCGTTTTACTGGGATCTGGCAGCTCTCCTTCGGCTGACACATGGTTCTGATATAGTCGTTGTGACCGGAGATATGAATGCTCAGGTGGGTAGCCTTGGCGAGGCCGAGACTCGTTTAGGTGGCGGGTTTTGGATAGCATCACATCTGTCAGATAATGGCGGGTGGCTGTTACAGCTTTGCTCTGATCGTGAGCTACTTTTATCCAGCACTAGCTTTTGACATCGTGCGCGTCACTGTTATACTTGGCGCTCTCCTTCTCTGAATCAGACCTAGTCTCAGATAGACCGCATAGCTATTAGTTATGGATGGCGTGGTTCGATTCAGGACTGTCGTTCTTACTGGAGCTCATGCTTGGATTCTGATAATGCGTTGGTACGTTGTAGTTTTGTTCTTACTTCTACTGGGCAACGTTCACATTGACAGCAACTACTGGCTGTTGAGAAACCTTCTATACCGTCGATAAAGCATAAGTACCAAACTAGCCTAGATAGTTGGCTTAGTAGTTCTCACTCCGAAGATCCTAATCGCTGCTCGACCGAGACCCCACAAGTAATTTATGAAGCAGGTACTTTAACATGCGACATGAGGTTCGTGGGTCGAACAAACACTAAATCTCAAAGAAGTTCCTGTAGTTATTAGAGTCTAGATGGAACATTCCTCCTCATAGTTCATATAACAAGTTTAGGAGAGATATCCATAGGAAACTGAAACGTAGTCTAAATGCTGATCCTGAGGCTTGGTTAATGGTGAACGTTAAGAAAATGGAGACTGCGTTTGCTTTGGTGAACATCGGCAAACTCTTCAAGCTTATCCGCGCTACTGATCCCAAGCGGACCGTCTGTCAGTGAAGCTATCGAGGAAGCGGATAGCACACTCATTTGTAATAAGCACAGAAGGTTAGAGCATTGGGCGGAGCACTTTAAGAGTCAATTTAGCTGACCTCCTGCTTGTACTGTGTTGTGGCCACAAACTTATGATGTAGAACCCTCGTCGGTAGATTTGGAACCACCCACTGAGACTGAGGTTTGAAATTGCACCTCGGTTATCAAACGTAATAGGGCTGCTGGTCCAGATGATCTCTTGCCGACATTTTTCAAAGATTGTGGAGAGGCTTTAGTAGAGGCCTTGACTCAGTTGTTTCAACTTGTGTGGATGACGGAGACCATCCCTGCGTGGTGGGTTCACTCGATAATAGTTTTCATATTGAAGAAATGTATTAGGGGATCTTGCGTAAACCATGGGGGAATTAGTTTGACCCCAGTCATTTCTAGGGTTCTGGTATCCACTCCACTTCGTCGACTCACTACAACTTGGGAGGCAAGCATTAAAGAAGAACAGGCAGGGTTTTGTCGTGGACGGGGATGTAAAGATCACATTTTACTTTCCGTCCAATTCTGGAGCAGCATCCTGTTTACTGTCGGCCAACAGTTGCCGTATTTCTCGATTATAGAAGTGCGTTCAATTCGGTGGATCAATCTACACCTCTGGAGTCGCTTATCACAGGAGTGTACTGACTACGTTCGTGAACATACTTTTTCGGTACGCCTCTGCGTTTAAACGACTCCGAAAATGTAGATCGATCCACCGAATCGAACGAACTTTTATGGTTGGGACACACGGCAATTGTTGACCGTGGGTAAACTGGACGCTTTATTCCCATACTTCAGTTCGGCTTAGGGTTTACAGTGAACTGTCTGATAGCTTCAGTATCAGAAGCTGCATACATCAAGGTTGTCCACTTTCACTATTTTTTTAGATTTTGTGATAGATAAAATAATGGAGTTTTATCTGCGGCACTCACAAGAGGCCGGCGTGTATCTCCTACCTGGTGAAAGGCTGACTCATCTCGATTATGTTGGCGACAAAGTGTTGCTGTTTGACACTTTCCAAGCAGCACAAACAATTCTAAACGATATTTCGCACTCTGCTAAGTAATTCGGAATGCGCTTTGCATTCTCAGAATACAAAGTGCTTCTGCAAGACTGCCGCCATTTGGCAGATTTAATTTCAGATAATGAATTTATGGAGTTTGTTGGTTGGTGTGTGTACTGGGGATTGCTGCATTAGCGGCTGTGGATGTAAGGGAATGAAATGGAAGCACGTATCTGTAATGCTGGGGTGGTGTTCACTAATATAGGCCACCTCTGTTGAATGATAGGCGTCTCTTTGAAGCCCAAGAGTCGCGTGTGGATAGTGACAATAAGGGCTGTATTACTTTACGGCAGCGAATCTTGACCGTTCAGAGTAGAACACGTGAACCGTCTTCAGGTATCTTACCACAGATATCTGCGTTCAATCGCTCGTATCGGGTTGCACCAGCCAGTAGGTAACGAAGAAAGAAGCGGGTGTTTAGCATTGATTGTCAGACGAGTTCTTTCGTCCACTGCTTACATTTGCACTGACTTAGATGGTTAAGTCATGTACTAGGGATGCCAGCTAGTCGTCTGACACACCGATCACTCTCTGCGGCGTTGCGGCCGACCGGCGCAAGGTGCGAGGTGGATAGATAATGACCTGGCGTAGACAAATGAAATCGTTCACGAAGGAGTTGGTCATTGTACATCGAGTTCCTCTCACGGGTTAGAGCCCTCGCGAATCCTAGAGTCAGTGGCTTAAGAAGTCAGGTGAGATGGCGGCTAGTCTAGCTCACTGACATGAATGTTGTTGTTTGGCCGAGTTGTCTTGCTGGCGACGCCTTACTCTCACTTACTGCTCGGTTGGTTGTTTGCAAGGTGTATGCACCTTGATATTGTGAGTTTGAATATAGACGTAGCCAATTTTTTAATAATTAAGTCCCTTTCTGTCTTCATCTTTTTTCCCTTCCCTCTTTTTACACAGGATTTTATTTTTCGTGCTGTGTGGCCATTAAACATCTGTGTGAACCATTGCCGTATTGTTGTCTCTGATGATGACGAAACAAGGCTTTAAAGTTGTACATCAAGTTCCGTCTAGAACGTAAACTTTGTGAAGTGATTGTCGGTCTTTAATGGGATGTAGGAGATGAACGCACCTGTCGTTTGAAATAGCGTGTATGTCAGCGCATGTAAGACTGATCGGTGTAGCTAGTGATATTAATTATATCACCATGGATGCAAAGGAAACCATAATGTTTGCAGTATGCTGTAGTGAATTCATGAAGGAACTTTAGCATGTTAACGCTAATTATCGATGTCTTGTATTTAGTAGGGTATAAACTGGAGTTGGTGGACCAGGTCATCATAAGCAATAACAACACAGGTTGATATTGATACTCAACCGTTGTACAATTATGTGGAAAAGAACATGGTCTAGTTTAAGAATAAGTCATCGGAACTGGTGAGACTTATTTTATAAAATTCCTATGTCAATTCTGAAACAGTTAATATCATAATGTTTACATTGTTACCAAACAAGCGAGTCGTAGATGATTTTATGGCTGGATTTGTTAAACAACCTTCCCATGGTTCCCACTTCCGTGGCAGGGTTGTCGGAAATGCTGCCTCCCTATTTTGTCTCAAACGTAATCCCATTGTCCATGTTAACCAAGTACGATCGAATTCAACACTGCTATTCTGAATTGTTCAGCCGTCCTTGCACGACATTGCCTGACACTCGTGTCGCCCAAGTATCCGTTACTGGTCTTGTTGGTCTAGGCGAAACACGTGGGATTCACATACGATAATATTTCTTCACAACATTGCTAATTCATTCAGAACGCTCGTCGTATATGTTTGGAACTTCAATTATCTTAAACAGTGAGATAGGGGAGCTCGTTTCTCGCTGTTCAGATTCAAAACTTTGCGTCATTGTAACTCAAATTTAGTCTGACTTCGTCGATTCGAGTAACTTACTTCCGTCTGCGAGTATACCACACGCAACGCTTCACGATCCAGCACTGTCTTATGGATTTTATTTGAATGTGAAATGTTTCTTGAGCCTCTGTTACCCGAAATTCTTTGCAATGTGTTTACAGAGGCTGATAAATGATATTACTCATGCGGCGGTGATCTGGAGTTAGATTCATTTGTTGCTGTAGACCACGAGTGCAGTCAGTCCGTTCTGATTGTTGTCTTTCCCGAGCGCCTGTATCTAAGTATTCGTGTTCTATCTCGTGTCTATTAAGCCATTTGATCCACGCTTGTTGGATCTTCACGTCTGCTTTCAATGCTTTAAAGACTG
>JTDE01000187.1:41131-63302 GCA_014338405.1 Paragonimus skrjabini miyazakii | reverse complement strand
AAGAACATCACGATTGATCTTTGCGAGTAGGTGTATACACTCAGAAATGTGAAATTATGGCATTCAGATCGACGGAAACGGAAACCTAAAACAGCGATCGTCCGCTTCGTTTTCTTGTCGCAAGGTTGTGCTACAATCTCAAATGTGTGCAACATATCAAGGTTCTGTGATCTGCCCTTGATCAAATACGATAACCTGGTCAGAACTTTTCAAGCGTATCACGTCCGATTTTCGACAACACTGTTACATGTGTTTGTCTTCCACGCAAACGAGGCTGTGTTTTTCCTAAGTTTCTGTGTCGTTATCCGTACGGCCATTTATTTTTTCAATTACACATTCCGTCTGTCCGACGTTTCTCCGAATTCTGTTTATTTTGCCGTTATGCATGTTTTCGCACAACTGTGGTTGTTGCTGTAACATCGTACCGATGCGTGCTTCTGTTCTTGTTGGTTACACTTTTTATGCATTGTGGTCCATCTGTTTTCACTCCTTCACATAAATCAACCAGTGTTCAGCTCCCTGCTTCCTCTCTGAAATCAAAATGTTCTTACATAGTCAAACGTTCATGAAGCAAGTGGGATTGGGCACTTACCGGCTGGCTAACCGGCCGAGGCAAGGGGGCTCGAGTACACATGATGGTCAAGGTTGTTTGCTGTTTTAGGTTTCCGTTTCCGTCGATCTGAATGCCATAATTTCACATTTCTGAGTGTATACACCTACTCGCAAAGATCAATCGTGATGTTCTTTAAGCAACAACAGTGTTAACATTATATTGATAAGGTAGGGCATCCAATTACGATGCTTTCTTTTTTCGAGTCAGACTTATCCCGAGCCGATCTAATGCGTGACGTTCACCTGCCTAAGCCGCCACTCCATTTTGCGACCGGTTTCGTCTTCCTTTGATTTTATCAAAGGCGGACAATCAGACGGATAATCAAACCACGGACATCCTTGGTGTTTTAGACTTAGTGGTCATTCATTTGGCCACCGGTTCTGTGAGTATCGCCTCTGCCGAGCTGACCAGGCTCTATTAGACGCAGTCCACTTCTATTTATCAGCCTACACTAGCTACACCCAACTAAACTTCAAATAATGGTAGCACATTGTTTCGAATGTCCATTCGAAGATGGACACTCCATATATGATGCTCCAGTTGTGATGTTTTGGAGCGGTGTTTCCGAACTGGGGGCAGTTAGGTACCCACCTGTGGTAGTAGGCTTTCAATTCTTTGGAAGGGTGTTTTACCTATAGGGTGTGTGTGTGTGTTAACAGTGCATTTTAGATTTCAGATGGAAAATCAACAGGTGAGTTTCATTGTAATTTCCAAGTGTGAGCGGCATACAATATTCCTCTTCAAACGTTGACTTTCCGTGTACAAGCTGAAAGCTGGCTTGGGTTTGAAGGCTTTATTATCTCGAAATTACCTGGTTGAAAGACGAACTCTCTTATTTATAAAACAGAAGATCATGAACTCAGTCTTTAAGAAGAAATCATTGGGTCTACAGGTGATGACTAGTCGAAGTAGATGTTCAGCAGCAGAAGGCATCAAGTCTTGTGGCTTCAACAGCATATGTGGTTTCCTGCGGTATAAGATGGACGAAACCGTTGTGCATTGGTTTCCCATCATCTCTTGTGTTGTCTAATCCACCTATTGTAGAGCCTGACAGCCTTTGAGCTGACTAAGCGATACTTCGTGGTCCGGCTATCGTGTGATCTTTACGTCGGAAACTTTGAAAACAATTCTATTTTGACCGATTTAGACCAATTATTCCAGTGTATATAAAATTGTCGTTGTTTTACAGTTTCATTCACATAGTTGACGGGGCCCATCTAGCCAAAAGAGATTTCGCATGGAGCGGTGGGTTGAGCAGCGCTTAACTAAAGGGTCTGACTTTATTGTGCAGTACGGAGCTGGTTTGTCTTAATAATTTCACTCGTTAAGTCCGAATGAATACGAAACCGACCATATTGAAGTATTGATTGTAGGGTAAACATTGTGAACTATGACATCATTACTTGGTATGGTTCTTAATCTGTTTCATTCGTGCTCTATTTGTTGGAAAACGTGTTAGCTTGAAACTTCACGTGAATAGCATTGGTGTTTTAAAATTGTGTACTGGTTGTACGAAGGTCCTTTCAAAAATGCTATATTATAAGCAGCGGTTGACTGTGTACCGTTGAACACATGCAAAGTAGATCGTATGATATGAATTGAACGGACGTGAAATTATATTATCGCTGAACACCCTGAATGTCGTTAAAGGAGTCAGGTGAGATGACAATCATGATTACTAGCATCGATAACGGGTTAAACCTAGTAAATATGGTCTTCTGCAAAATTGTCTCAAATCAGTATGCCCAGACACATGTATGTCTTGATTTGCGCTAGTTATGGCTACAACTACTGAAACGTGTGATGTGATCAGTTTATGAAATTTAGCCTATTTTTGTACATCGATGTATATTCCCAGGCCCACAACTAATTTCGTCCTGGCTTTGACTCAAACCAGAGACCTTCGGATTATGGAGCGAACCCATCCCACTTTCTTTGATACGGGTACCGCATATGTGTGCTCATAGCTAATTGCTAGTTTTGTCGAGTGATGAGATCAATCGTTGTGTCTGGGTTTATTGATGAGAAGACATTGATAACACTGTCTTTCTTGAAAAAAAAAAACGAGGTGCTGTGCCATTACGGTTGGTAATAATTGACCTCCGACTGGCTGTCTCCACGTGATTCTTTTTTTACTGCTAACTAGAGGGCACAGTTCTTCAGAACATGTGCGACGCCGATCAATGGGATTCACAGCTACTGCAACAGCCGTGCAAAGAATTGTTGAAAACCTGTGGTTTTCCGTAAGGTTGTTCAATGTCTCACTTCGCGTTCGGAGTTGGATGTTCAATAATCCACACGATATTATCTCCCCAGCAGGTTCAGGAAAAATGTGAACAAAAAGTGTCCACTGTTCCTCGGTTTAACTGCTTTAACTAACGTCTCGGACTGTAATAGGGGAAGAGGTCTATATATTGCTCGTCAAAATCCGGTATCCTCTTGAGCTTCTTAGACGGATTGCATCCTTTCGTAAAAACGTGCGAGGCTTCATTCAATTAGGTGGTACATTCCTGTTATATAACAGTGCCATAGGGTTTGCTCCCACCCTCGCAGCCTCAGTTACTATATATTATATAGCTTAAGAGCTTATATTGGATCCTAAACGATCGCCCTGGTCTCTTAAACAGCGTGATTTAATAATGGTGTATACATTGGCTTTCTTAACCCCGTCAGTTAAGTTTCACGCAGTTCGTCAGCTTGCATATCAGATGGATCATCTGTTCGTGGTAGTCATTGCTTGTTTATAGTGGATGCGTTATCTGTGCATCTACGGCTCTTCGGCGTCAGTAATCCGAGCATCCTGCTCTTTCATGGACTTGGGTACACTTTTCATATGCCACCTGACTCATCAAACCTCATTTTCCAAACCTGGTATCGGCCTTCAATGGCACAAGTTTGCCAGTCAGTGTCCTAACGCCGAGCTGTAAGAGAGCTGATGTCGAGACTCTCTTCTATTGATTCAAGCTATTTGTTCGAGCAAGGATCCAATGTTAAGGACTGCCAGGTATGGTACACAATCATTATCACTGGCGTCTTTGAGGAATTTCCTATATATTAAAACTTCGATTTGATCTCCAGGTTCTGCCGAAAATGCGCACTATTGACGACCCCTAAGATATCCGAAAATAGCATCTACGGCCTACTTTCACACGGAACCGCTCTAAAAGTTTATTTGCATCTGAGGTGTGCGATCATATTTAAATGGTGCTCAATCCATAGCAGTACATGGCCCTCAGGTTCTCATCGAAAATCTAGAATTATTGTCTGTGTTAATGAATAATGTTTGACTCGACTGTAGCAAACCACCCAGGCACACCAGTGATCACTGGAAGAATACGTCCAAGGATGAACAAGGATAGCATCGATGCACGATGACGAATCATGTAGCACTTGTGGTTAATCGACTTTACCAGTGTCACTTACTGAGAGTTTTGTTAAACCGCACGTCCAGCAACGTGGCCGAAATGCAGACTATTAGCCTGGCCCTGGCGAATCACCGTGAGCTAATTGTATATTCTCTGCTATCATCAACCTTAAAAAGCATGGCTTAAAATTTCGATGTTCTACAGACTATTGAACAAGGTGACACTAGGACGTTAAGCTCATCTTTTTTTGGATTTGTACCTCAACGTCCAATGTCGCTCATTTTCAGTAAACATCCGTATAGTGCGGTTTTCAATTACATAATTTCGACAGTCTGACTTAAAGCTGACCATCCTATCTCACATCATATTTTAGTTGATTGTGTCAGCGTCTACAACACGAGTCATTTTAATCACCTACGCACCCACCTTACATCTACACCTGGTATTCGAGATGTTTGTATCGCGATAGTTACAAGGAAATTTTAAGAATGTAATGGAGGGAGATAGGAGAGAAATCTTATGAACGAAGCATGCCATTGTCTGGTACCCGTTATCCTGTTGAATGCTCTTTCCACCTGCAGTGTGAATAGTCTCTGGATCCCAAATTTTTCATTTGACAGCCATCACTTTTGGTTCACTGCGATGATCGTGGATTCCACGGCGTATGACTTTGGCAGATCACTATCCGTCAGCGTTCTCGTTATATAATACCAGATGCACTAGTGGCTATGCCCCGACCGTCACAGACGATGTGTTTTATTAGTTTATCAGTCCATTGCGTGTAGCATGATTTCTGAAACACGTACCACTACACCAGTATGTTTGTTCAGGCGATCCTGCGGGCTAACTGTTGAGGACCGCACCGATAACTCCGATTTGTAAAATTTCTTGCGAACCACTCGGAATATCGCATGTTTCTACAGCGCTAAAAGTGCTTCAGAAGTTTATACTCGCTTGAATGACTGCTCTGCTGACAACTTGCGATCTAGTCAGTGGATATGAGGATTTTATTGTTTATTTCATCCACCGCATTGTGTTGACGAAAATATGGAGTCATTCGTCTGTTTCTGGGTCTGAGCCTCAACAAATCTAGCCGTACAATGATGATATTCATGTCACGAGAAAACACTAAGACCAATACATAACAGTAAACGAAAACTTCGATCGTGTTTATTGTAATAATGTGGTTTTACTTATTTATTTAACTACTTCCAAGTCATTTTGTACATTTGTGTGTTGGTCTACTTATATATGTTTTAGCAATAAAATAACTGTAAGCCATGTTGTATTGAATGGCATTTCGTAAATGTTCATTATTGCTGCATTTGTAAAATGGTGAAACATGTGGAAGCTGTACTCCTAATCAACCGTAGTGTATCCGTCGACTGCTCTTTTCCTACTGCAACAGTATGTTCTAAAAGATTTTGTTAGATTGTACCATTCATACATGTTGCCGATTCAAGGCTAGTGAAATAAATCCATTTTTCGTAATAACCTTGATGTAGTTGTATGATCAGCCTAGTCGTGTCCATCCCACATCTGACCTTTAGTATCACATGAGACGTGTGACTTCTACAGTTACTTGCGTAATGTTCACTTGTGGAATGAGTCGTTTATAGATATTCTGCACCTCTGTACCGATCAACTGATCCATTGCTATCTCTTCTACACGTCGTCTACGGTGCACCATCTCATGTGATTTGAGCACATGCTGATTTTTGTTTGACGTACACTAAACATATCGCTAGGTTTGTCAAGGGATTCGATATAAACCCTGGCGATTGGTGTACAACTCAAACGTGCATTCCTATCATGCTTTCACAATTTGATGAATATCACCTACTTTGCAGACTGGATAAGCTTCAACGCCAGTGGATATCGTTTCTGATTCACAACCTAACCCGACATCTGCGCACACTAGTCCGGGTGTTTTCGTTTACGTTCACAGGCAGAAGAAAGTGCACGGCAGAAAAGGCCGTTATCTTTGACGTGATGATTTGTCAGTCTTCTACTCCATAAAAGTAGCTCGATTGTTAGAAACCTAGGCTCCGGTCGAATTCGAACCAATGACAAACTTTCATGTTGTTGCATGGCATGTTTTTTATCCGCCGAGCCACGAGTCGATACAAGGAGCTCAGAACATTCACCCGCCATTGTGCTCGCTCATCCGCTCATTTATCCTCTGCATTCTTGTGTTTATTCTCAAATCACCTGAGATACAACGTGGTTGATAAAGTTAGTGGATATTTGAGGCAGTCTACCGGTTCTCCGCAAATCGGCATGTTCGTTGAATCACATGCGGATTGGTAATTCCCGAATTACTTGTTTTCAAACGAAATCTCTAATTGGGATCACGATAATTGAAACTTGAGATATTTCTCATCCGACCGGTATCACTTCCAAAAAATTCGTTTTTTCCATTTTTAAACGAGCACAAACAGATGGTAGGTTTATTCTCTCATTTATGTTTTATGATACATTAAAATCTAAACCAAACCTCTTGAGAGATAAGACTATAAGGAGGATTTAATTCAGGAAACATCATTCCGAAATTTTAACTTCCGCCGTTTTCAATGACTCATGTTGTTGATACAGCATAATGCAATGTAAAAAAAAAACCCAGTGGGAACTAGGGCATAGGGCATGCTAACCGGATTCGGAAGAGAGCCAGGCAGTTAGTGAATGGGTGGGAAATGTGTTTTAAAAGCATCGGTTGCCATCCTTGGTCACATCTCAGTGTTGTCAAGTCGAGATGCTCGTTGTTTCCCGAGCCACTGCTCAGAGACCAAGAGTGGTATGTGTTCATGCCCAAGCTTCAGGTTATACGCTAGTCGCCAGGTTGTTTCATCTGCCCTCCCATGGCTTACACATGGAACATAACTCGTGTTGCTTATTCCATGTAATTGTCTGCACTTTCGAACTGACTGTGTGCTCTAGCATATTAAAGTTGAAATGAGGTGGCTAAGCTGACACGCGTCTCCAAGACGTGTTTACTGCACGTCTAAGTTCTGTATGGTGCGGCCTATGTAACTAATCTCTCGTGTTGGTTAAAAATATGGAATCGCACGTCTCAATGACATTAGCTTTAATCCCACTTTTTCTAGGATCTCTTTTCTGACCTCTACAAAGCCCTGGTTTTTACTCATCGCTCTCTGGATTGAAGGACTTCGTACTTCTGTCTGTCTATTGCGGATAAGGATTTCTTTCGTTCATTGAGGTTTCTGATAGTATTATGACCTCGTTTAATTCTAGTATTTTCAAATGTCAACAGTATTGCATCCATTGGGTTTTACATACAGTTGATCTACCGTAACTTGTAGACAGAATTCATGTGTAAGCGCAGGCGAAAAATAAACAGGAGAGCAAGGATCGCTGCACACGACTGTCGTGACTGTCAATCACATGATTGGGTACGTATGCCAGTGAAAAGGAACACGCGTATTCGGCAATGTAACCGTCAATTCCACTGTACACAGTGACCGTCGATTTTCATGTTCTAGTTAATGACTTGTCGATCAAATGGGCTACATTAAACTTTTTTCAGACTGTCAAACCTATTGGAATAGTGTCCGTTGATCACTTCTGAGTCTCACTGCCCCAAGTAAGTCGACCCAAGTTGTTCGCATTCGGATATTGTGGGCTTCAGCTGTGCTAGAACCATCCGGTCACATATTTCATCTACTAGTTGGTTGCGATTGTTGCGGCCAAACATACAGTCAATTCCACTTGCGCAGTGCAGTTGATTTGTGAACCTCAGTACCTTGTTACCTCTTATTACTTACTTTTGATGTTTACATATTCTACAATCGTTTTTTCCAGTCCACAAGTGACCCAACGTTCGGAATCTACCGTAGCTGCCGTCCGCCAGGTTAATCCTTCACATCGTGTCAAAGCAACCGAAGTTCGGCAGACCGATAGCAGACGAACAGATCGCTTTTCTCGTGATGATCGTCACCGTTCTCAGTCCAGGTCAAGCCCCGGTTCGACTCATCGCACGCGACGACGTAGTTCGCGCAGCCGAGAACGGAAGCATCATCACAAGCACCATCGGAGCAGAAAACGGTCGCGGCAAGACGCACTCCATTGAGATTGTTTCCGCCTCTCATTTTCTATTATCTATCTACACTGGGGAACTCTTGGTGAATCTGTGCGTCGTCAATCAGTCGGTGAACCCTCAAAATCAAGCGCAGTATACTCGCAGATTAGGGGCGTGTTGTCTTGACGCCGTCGCCCTAAGTGGAACCTACTTATCCAGTTCTTAACAAGACTGCCTGCGAGGATATTTGTGTGGTCAGCCGGGCGCCCCAGAGGCGAAACCGTCAGCATCCGCCTCCCTGCCGAGTTACGTGTGTATACACGGTGATTTCTTGGACGTTCGGTGCACGACATGCCGTTCACCTGTAACTGTTGCGCTTTGTTGCTACGGTTAAGATATCAACTCTGAAAATGGAGACATGGTCATTCGGATAGTAAACGTCGTTTTGTTTACCCGTCATGCACATATAGATGTTCTCCAACATTTGTTTGTTTGCACGTGTATACTATCTGTTTGTTGTTTTTGTGATTTCGTTTCTGTTGATTCACTGTTAAATCTGTTTAACATTGCTAGTCTTTCCGATTTATTGTTGAGTTGTTCCTCTCTTTATCTGTTGACGTGAGCTAGAAATTGCTTTAATTTTGTTTCATAACGGCGCAACTTAGTCGATCATATTCTATTCTGACCGTTTATGCATTTTATCTGAAGTGAGGCAGTGCATCCACGTGCCTAAAACTGTCTAGTTCTATGTACCGCGTTTTACTGACATGACTAATGAGTACCGTTGATAATCTACACTGGAACAGTTGTCGAAGTTGCACCAGACGATCGATTCGTAATCGTAGTTTTTGTCCATACATGATTCATTGACGTTTTCAGCTTCCCCCTATTTTCAGTTACTGTTGTCATAATGGTGCAACGCACAGAATAATCTGCCTTCAGCAACCATTGTGGTGTTTCAGTTTAATGGTGGCATCGATATGGCATGCAAATTGTTTATCATTGATGGTACTGGGCACACAGTTAGCCTGAATTTACAAAGCGGACGTTTGGTTTGCTACCTAACAGACCTGAACTTACTCGGTGACTTTCACAAATTGTGTGCTCAAAGATTCCTAAAAAGTGTGAATAAGTCGGACAAAACTACCCTAGTGATTCATTAGGTTTAGAGTTGATTAACTTATTCGTTGGAACTGACAGTCACTTGCGTTTACCTTATATGAGATAATCGTGTGTTATGTCTTAAAGATATAACCGGTTTTCAGATAAGTTGGTGACTACAGAACTGAAGAATAAAAAAAACTAGATTCAACGGAGCGAAACGTCACCTACCGTGTGTCGGTTACGCAGCTACACTGAGGTTAGTTGTCATGTTACGGTACCAGAATGCCTCCGATGACCAATGTGCCTAAATAATTGGCTTGTTTTTCTAAACTTGTGAAGATAATGAAATTTGCACATTGAAAAACGCTGTTTCCGAAAACGGAAATTGGTACAATGTTATTGGAACCGTCAATGTATTGCTTCAGAACGTCCGTCCAACCATATCTCTAAGTTAGTAGTTTGAAGAAGCATATTTATTTTCAAAGGTAAGTGTTGCGCTGATTACTCGTAATGAGTTTTGTTTATGGCCCTTCACGAGCATCTTCCACCTTAGATCAGAAGTGTGCATTGAAAGTCTGTTATTGAGCTTATTTTCAGTATTTATGTTTCCAGCTTGATCATTTGATTCGGATGGTGAATATTACCTGAATTGGTTACTTAATTTCGCAAAGAAAATTGAGAGCATCTACTGTGGAGTTGAGAATTTGAGCTATCTGCAAAGATGTGAACTTCGTATTCGATTTAATCGCTTATTACAAGTTGTAATGTGTTTGTGTTGCATATTCATACCATTTTCAGCTGATTCACATCTGCAACCTTCTGTGACTTTTACTATTGCTCGCAGCTTCCGCATAGTCTCTTTAGCCGAGCGCTTTCATAAATTAGCACTAGATTCATGTTTCTCCATTGTTATGGCTCGTCAGTCGCGCATATCCTTACCGCAAGCGAGATTTACATTCCGTCTATTTTTCCACAACACAAACCTCTTGACCTCACATCAGTCGCTACTGAGTTTTCACATTCAAGCGGTTGATCATGTTCGCTTACGAGTAGTGTAGGTCGCCGGAGGAAGGGATAAAGTCTGTCCTGTTAGTTTCAGCCGATGTCCGAACGGTTGGGACTCCGTATCAAGTTACAATCATAAAACTTCCTGAGTGACGCTTCGATTACTGTGGAAGAATTGGCTGCTTTAAATTAAACGGCATTCGCACACACTTCTCGGTCAGTGCCCCAAAGGGAAACGTTGGACTCAAGTTTCGCTCCTTTTCGAACTCGACAATATTGCTACGGCCGTGATTTCAGTTTCGGTCACGGTCTCATGACAGTCATGTTATTCATTGTGTCTGACCTTAATTTAGGCACAGTGTTCGCAAATCCCCCGTTAACTAAGAGCCATATTTTTCTTTTATAGTACGCATGTTTGACCGCACGTTGGTGTTTTACTCAATCTTCGTGACTAAAAATTCCCGTAACTTGCTCGTGCATATTTAGGAAAGTTCCAGAAACCTACGAACCAGCGATATGAAATTAAAAGGGGATACTCACTATTGATGATAGAGTGAATTTGAGGGTTGGGAGGCCGTTCCACCGGCGCAGTTGGCGTCCAGACTGCTCCGAGAGCTGCTGTTTGGGCTACCTGTTAGCTTCCAGCCCACATGTGGCACCGTGTATTACATGACAGTAAGAGGTAGTGATGTATTTAATGAAAATGCAACTCTTCTTTTTGTAAGTACTGTTCGAACTTCGTATGTGAGGTTTACGTTTGTTGCGTCCCAATTATTTTGACTCCCCTAGTCGACTGACTTTTGCCGGATCACAGTGTCCTTACAAACGCCTTCGTGCCATCCAGCGAAGTTATCCGACTGCCTCAGCGGATTGCCTTCGTTTAAGAAATGCCTGCAACTGTCAGCCGCTGATCTTTGGTCCGCTTTCTAACTGTGTGCTAGTTGGAGTGCAAGAATGCCATCTTTCTACTCTGGATTGCTTCGGTATTACGTTTTCATCAGACAGTAGGTGATAGTTGAAACCGAGTGACAGGTTTGCCAATTTTCTTCAGTACCCAGTAACGGGGGTAATCACTTCATTCCAATCCTTTTGGTCACAACGCCATCACCTCATATTGCGCTTGCATTGACATGTTCGGCTCTCGGTCGTTTGTTGCCATATGTACGATCAGTAAACATACACTAGTGACCCAACGCTCGCTCTTCGTACTCGGACCTGCTCGTTTGACGATTATAACAACGCATCGTGCGTGTCCATGCTGTACGTGGTGTCCATTTTCTCCGAATCAGACGGGGTCTCATACCACATAGTTTTTATTTATAGGTGGTGTGGTTCCATTCAGAAATGTCGTTCTTATTGGAGCCCATACATGAATTCAAATCCTACATATGTGCTTTGAGCCTTCGTTCTTTTTTTGCTGGATAGCAACCTAACCGACGACAGCAGCTGGCTGTTGGGAAACTGGCTATGCCGTCAACAAATATATTTGCCAAACTAGGTTAGATTGCACACGTAGCAGTTATAGACCCGAACATCCTAATGACTGCTGGACTCAAGTCGCGTGGGCCATTCGTGTGGAAGGTAATGCATCATGTGGTATGGCGGTTCGTGAGTTAAACAAACATTGAATCTCAGAAAGACTCCTGGAATTGTTAGATGTCGGACGAACCATTCCTCCTGGCAGTTCATATAACAGGTTTAGAAGGGATATGCGTAGGGTGCTGAAACGTAGCCTGATCGTCGATCGTGAAGCTTAGTTAATGGAGAAAAGGAAACGGGGACCGATTTTGATTCAGATTACACTGGCACTCCTCAATCTTATCCGTGCTACCGGTCCAAAGCGACTGTTTGTCAGTGATGCTATCAGCGAGGTAGATGACACATCCATAACAAGTTTGAAAGGTTAGGGCGCTAGGTGCAACACTTTGAGAGTTAATTTGGCTGACCTGCTTTTGTTGTGTGACCGCCACAAACTTTTTAACGTAGTGCTCTGGACGGTGGATTTAAAATCACCCACTAAAATTGATGTCCGCAGCTGCATTTTGGCTCTCAGACATAATTGAGCAGCTGGCCCAAATTATCTCGTGTTGGCATTTCTCAAAGATGAGGAGGCGTTGTCAGGGGCCAGGACACAGTTGTTTGAATTTGCGTGGACGACGGAGACCATTCCTGTTTGTTGGAGTCATTCGATTATGCTTCTCATATTCAAGAAAGAAGTCAAGGGCTCTTGTACAAACGGGAAATCACTGGAGTTCTGGCATACGCCGTACTTCGCCGACTGAGTACAATTCGGGAGGCGGAAATTAGGGGTGGGGAGTAAGGTTTCGTCCCGGATGAAGATGTATTGAACAGACTTTCATTCTTCGCCAACTTATGCAGCAGCATTATACGTGCCGCCAGCCTACAATTGCCGTGTTTCACGACTATAAAAGTGCGTTCGATTCGGTGGATCGATCTACACGTTGAGATCCGCTCAAACACAGGAGTGTACCAACAAAGTATGTGGACGTACCGTCGACGTTTTATTTCCATCCTTCAGCTCAGGTTAGGGTTTACGGTGAACTGTCTGACAGTTTCAGCACCAGGAGCGACGTGCGTCAAGAATGTCCACTTTCAACATTTTTGTTTAAGTTTGTGACGATGTAATACAGGCACTCATAAGATGCCGGCGTGAACCTCCTAATTGATGGAAGGCTGACTGATCTTGATTATTCTGATGACAAGGTGTTGCTGTTTAACACTTTCCAAGCAGCACAAACAATGCTAAACGGTATTTCGCACTCTGCTAAATAATTCGGAATGCACTTTGCAACCTCAGAATACAATGTGTTTCTACAAGACTGCTACGATTATGTAGATTTAATGTTAGATAATGAATTTATAGAGATTTTTGGCTTATGTATGTACTCGGGAAGCTGCATTAGCGGCGACAGCAGATGTGCACGGAATGAAATATGAGGCTGGGACGATGTTCATCAACATAGATCATCTCTGGTGATAGATAGGCGTCTCATTGAAGTTTAAGAGACGAGTATATAAAGCGACAGTGAGCGGTGTGTTAATTTAGATTAAGAAACTTGATCGTTCAAGGTAGATGTGAGCCGGCTATGCGTATTCGACTATCAATATGTGCGTTCCGTGGGTCGTATCGGGTGGCACCAACGGGTTAACCACGAAGGGATTAGAAGCAAGTATTAAGTGATGAATGTCAAACCTGTTTTGTTCAGTCTTTAAGTTTACACAAACCTAGTCGGTTAGGCCGTGTATGGAAGATGTCGGCTGATCGCTTGCCTCACGCAGCACGCTTTGTTGATGCTGCGGCTGACTGGTGTACGGTACGAGCTGGAAAGCTGATGACCTTTCATAGAGAAATAAAGTTATACGCAAAGGTTATAGTCATTGTAGTTTATGTTCATCTACACTATCGGTGGATAAGGAGTAAGTGAGATTATGGATAATCGGGCTCAGTGGAATTAATGTTATCGTTGTTTGGTCTAGTTGTCTATGAAATTAGTGAACTTATTGGCACGTGGCAGTAGAAACCGTCAGGAAAATGCTTTATTAATGAAACCTTTTACTTACAACTCAGCTATCTTGTCAAGATGTGAGCATATTGGTGCTGAAGGTTTTGCTATAGACGTAGTTGTATTTAGTGGTCAAGTCACTTTCTCATCTCTTCTTTTGTTTTTGGCTAGGGATAACTTATCTTCTTGTTAGTTGTTTGCTAGTTGAATATCAGTGAGAAACACTGATGTATTGCTCTCTATAATGATGATGAAATACAAAGCGAGAACAATGCAGATGAGATGGCCATGTAACGATCCACCTCAAGCACAAACTAAATTTCAGCTCGGCTTCTTTGTGCTTTTTTCAAACCATCTCCATAATTGTGAACACGTTTAGCCTGTTGTGTACTAGTTCGTTTACAACGGCGGGGGAGTTTACGAATGTTGGACAGATTGATAACTGTCCAGAATTAACAAACAACTGTTGGTGCAACAGTCTCAGACAGTTGTTCGCAATCACACATCATCGACTGCTAACTACCCCCACTATAACAAGTCACTAACTTATCTCATATGGCTATTTTAAAGTACTGTTACATACATACTTGGAACCCAAATTAACTGGTTTTCGTCAAAGTAATCTGTCTTGAACTTACAAGCCAGCATTGTGTACACAGTAGTGACTGAGGCGAGCCATCAGATTGCTGTGGACCTGATTACGTAATAACTGGTATGACTGCCTGTGTCCATTCACTATTTTTCTACATCCACTGCATATTTTATGTTTCCTACTAGTGAATGTAAATGAGGTGGTAACATTATGACGGATGATCAAATTGGAGGCGCGAATATTCCAACACTCAGGGGAGTATCTTAGCGTGGTGGTAAAATATATCGAAAGCCTACAGCGAGTGGATTCCGGACGAGGCGTCGCCCAACGAAATCAGACCAAAGGACGAGGAATGTCGGACAAAAAACCCACGACAGAAGGCGTCAGCCACACATGTAAACCAGGCAGAAGAGCACACGATGTGTGTGTGTGTGTGGAAACCGCCGTTGTGTTGTGGACTGGAATTCCGGCTCATAACCGCGGGCGCGCGTGTGGCGTGGGAACGTTGATTTGAACAATAAGGATCATGCTTTATTGAACGACTTTTGCTACAACATAACAGCATATGTTTTCTTCACGCTGTAATGCTAATTTATTGCTGTCAGTGGTATTGCAAAATAAATTAAATTTTCATGAAAAGCCGGAAATTTTGCCCGTTTGTGATACAAACGATTTATTATTAAATTCGATTGTGTATTAACCTAATGAATCTGAAAAATTAAGTTGTTCGGAGTGGATCTGAATATTCTATGTTTTAAACACCTCGGATGCCCCCAGTCTAGAGGATTGTAATGGAAATCACGCGTTGACAACTGAACGCAAACCCATTTCAGTTTCACCGCGATTATTACAGATTAGGTGAGCTGAGAATGATGTTGTGAGTGAGGAGTGTTTATGCCTACTTCTATTGATCAAGCCATACGGGCGCGTAAGGATTTGTTACCAATGTGTTCAACACTAGTGTCCAGTATGAATGGTTGGCATTTTAGCATAATATCGTGCTACACGGGGAACCGGGTTCTCATAATTCACTCCAACATAGTTACATCGTACATTGTGACTCGCCGACAATGTATGGAGGACAATAACCTGACTTTTCCTGTTTTAAAACTGGTGTGCGTTTTGTAGATGGTACAATGTGTGCCTATTGGGTGCAAGAACAACCATTTTCTATTTCTTCCTGTTTTATTCCATGTAAATTACTTTGCAACGACCGAATAGGATTTCGCAACGAAATTCCATTTGACTTTTTTTGAAGCTGGCATCGATATCATCCCGATGATTTGTCCGTCCGAGTCATAATTATCAGAACGTCCCGTTTTTAAGCTAGTTTGGTTTGCAGAGATAACTTTCATGCAAAAACAGCCTAAGTACTTATTAAGCAGCTTATACGGATGTCTTCCGTCATAAGTTATTAGCAAAATTATCCATAGCGAAATGATAGAACTGCTTACTATATCTGTCCGGTATTTACAGTTCGCTTATGTCGTTCAATTTTGGTAGTTACACAAAGACCACGGTTGCCAGAAAGGTCACTTAGCTGATTCATTTTGGGTACTGACCACGATTGTATTCACCAACCATTAATACTCTGATGCACAAATCTGGCCTGCATTTTCACGTTCGTCACTATACCATGAATGGACTTCAAACCAAGGCTGCACTCACAGGATAATGGTTTTATTTATCAGTATCACTGCGTGATTGTAGAGATTCTTTTCATTGGACACTGTCACCCTCATCTTGTTTCGATGAGCTCATGCATCATCGACGTGATTGTTTGGGGGGGGGGGGGCATGTTCCGGTTACTTCAATTTGAACACTTTTCTTCCTGATAATTTGCATACCTGATTAGTTCACATTCAAGGGGAAGGGGCGTTTTGATTGAATTTACTGTTAATTACTGCATGTATCCCTATTATTTTAAATACATTTTCCTACTTTTTGAAACCTGGAAGATTGTTTTATTGACCCGACAGTCTGACTCAACTTTATTGGAGTTTTTAGATGAGACTCAATTCTGAAAAATCAGGGCTTCGGCATGGTGTTTCATTGGTTCGAATCCAACCGAAGCCCTGACTTCTTAATGGGGTCTCATTTAAAATCACAAATCTACCAAACTAACGATTTATTGGAGTTGTCAATTACGCATCACTGAATGAAGCGTCGTAAGTCGTTAGGAGCGATTTAACACTAACAGTATACAGTTCAACGGTCCAATTTAAGGATTTTTTGAGGCAGGAATGGATTACAAACCGGCTTCTGGTAATTTACCTCTCAAAAGCATACTCAGACGACATATTGAGGCTTTCAAGTGAAACGGAAGAACCATATCTTACTGGGTCACGCAGAGAAAGAAACATCCCGTATCACTATAGTGATATGATTGTGCTGACACCATATGCGATAAACATCGGACAACGCGTCTATATAGTCCGGTTGGCAGTGAATTCGAGTATTAGAGCACAGAAGGTTATATCTCTGGATCTTTGTTAAAAAAAAACAACTCGAAAAAATTAATCTCTATATGGTTTCATTACGGAATGCTGATTCTCGAGTTGAAGTACACGTTCGCTCATTGTGCTTCTAAACTGTAACAGGTGGCATGCACATCTTATGAAAATAGTCTTTAGATGTAGTAACTATATTGGCTGCAGCCAATGTCAGGGCCTCTGAAGGAAATATGCAGCAAATAACACGGAAGTTTTGAAAGGTCATCTCAAAACTTAGTTCATTAAGGAAAGAAATCCTATAATTTATCTTGTTTTCAGAGCACTACGAAATGTACCACTCTCCTGTGATTTTCTAAAGTTCTTCCGCATGGAAAGAACGGTGACGATAACATCTAAGAATGTGTTATTCGAGACAGTTGACACTCAAAAACTAAGACCGTTTCGAAACTCAATAACAATTTAGGTATCCATGAAAGTGAATTGTGGATGAGAGTTACGTGTAATAATTTGGTCCTTGTCCCGGTTATCAAACGGTTTGCTTCACAAGTCTACTGACTGGATCTTCTCTGTACCGTTACAAAGGTGTGCTCTGACCGTCGAATGGATGTGCGGTATCTTTCTGGGTTTGCACTTTTCACGCAAAAGCAATTGTTCCAGGAGTTCAAGTTCAACCTGAAATAAAAGTATGTAGTAGGCAATTTATAATAATCACAATAATCCATTGGCTACTAGTTTTGAAATTCCTAAAATCAGACTCAAACAAAGATGAATTCAACAGCTGGCTGGTTGCTGAAACACTATCGAAACCGGTCGGATACTAGACGGATAATCGCGTGTGGTTTTTACCACCCTGCATCAGAATAAACTACATTTGGCAAAATCGCAGCAATGGTTAATTATTACACCTGTGGTTCATCAAAAAACAAAACTGATGCATACTTGTGCACAGTTGCTAACGACGCTTGACTGTGAGCTATCGCATGAGCATTAGTCAACTACAATACTGTCTGTCTTGTACACATTTGTACAGCATAATTATCATTCGCAGTTAATATCCATTAAGATTGTTCGTGAATTGTTCTAGTGGTGGCCACAGCCTTGCCAGTGTTATGAGCCAAGAATGCGAATGGTGCAAGGGTTCTTTATTTAGAAAAGCAACACATGCATCATGCGTTTCAACATGACCACAAACAAAACAGTCATCTGTGTGCGGTATCGGGCCCAGACTGTCTTGGTTGCCACAGTCGCCAATACTCGGTTCCTGCATGTACCGAAATCCATTTCACGCGATGCTGCATTCCGATGTTTCCTGTATTTTCCTGCGACTTCTGCAATGTCAAAATATATGCTCTGGTCCTACTACTGAATAGCAGTGGTGTGAGTAGTATAATACGATCACTCATCCTCACTAAGTCAATGTACATATTCCAATATCCGAAACACTGATCTGTCGGTTTCGAACCAACATAAATGAATGTCTAACTGTTCAGTTATAAATACGCAAACTATTGGTTTTCTTACACCTGTAATCAAAAAAGCTACAACCAATTCATGTTTTGTCTTTCGAAGCTCACTCAGATAGTTATCAATTCTACCGTGTAAATTGTACCATAATCAGCATCTGCACAATACACAGCATATTCTCTCACACTCGTTCTGTTTATGATTCGGAAATGCTAAGAAACAGCTAACTTATAGATTAAGCGGGCTAATCTTCGTGTGTTCCCTTTCCGTGGCTCGTTCAACTTCATCATATGCCGGATGACTTCGACAGTGAAGTGCAGCTGCCATCTGAAATCGATGCGCGATAGTTGTTAACTACAAGTAACCGTATTAGTTGTACATTCTACTCTTTTCTTCACCGCAGGCACAAATTTGTGTGCCAAAGAATATAGCTGTTTATGGTGTCACGGTTGACAGGTTGTTCACATCACCGATCATAGTCGAAAAATTCTTTCATATCCTACGTTTGAGAGGGCCAGCAGATAGACATTATAAATTGTGATATCATCCTATTGCTATGTTCAACCTGTATCAAATTAAATGTTGCGGAATCTGTTGTGAACAGTTACCGCGAATCACCGTGTGACCCTGCTCATTTGATTTTCGTTCCACTACATAATTCAGGAACCGTCGTTTATTTTACTGTGTGCGTAGTTATCACATTTTCTTTATCTAAACCCTCTCCGATCCTTTCAATTACTCGGTTCCTCACTTTTTTGGATTATTTTTGTTAATATGAATGAATTTGAACAAGATCTTTCTGCCTTTGAGAAAGCTGCTTTTGTTAAATTTCCTGAATTCGGTAGTCGTAAACCCAGACTCTGGTTCGCTCAGTTCGGAGCCATCCTTAATTGTTGACGCATTCGTTAACAAAGGTTTGCGTATAATTTTATAGTTGCCAACCTCCCAGAGCTGGTTGTTACTACAGTCACCGACTTTGCTTACACACGACCTATCATCAGTCGCCATGACAATTTATAGGCCGCGACCATATGAGGAAACGTAGCAACTGAATGACAGGACCACCAAAGACGTCTGGCTACATGACAAAGCTTCAAACGAAACATGGTTAAAGAGCCACTTCCGCGTGAACTGTGACGCGAAACTCTACCGGACGACAATCAGCAAATATTTCTGCACATAAGCCAGCAGAGCTGGTTGACCAAGTATATGGGAATTACCAAAGTCGTTCGGTTTCTCATGTACAGTTATAAAGGTCGTCGTCAAGTCACAGTTGGTAGGCTGAATTAGATATGATAAGGTCGCAGTTTTCTGGCGTGACTCTAAAGCTCCCAGTTATTACCGAACAAATGACAACGCAGCCGAAACTCCTTCTGTCTGTCGTCGCCGATCTTGTAGTCGGTCACACAGACGACTCTGTAGTTAAAATGAATGTTACTCACATCGACCGTTTGGCTCTACGGCAGTCCTTCGTGCCAGAGCGTGCAGTTCCTTCGCGGAAATTTCCTCACCGAGAAATGCCGGGACCAGACGGTAGAAACGACATCTGTTGTTAGCTCCTCACATTGCCGCCTATTTTATGTGTTTGTTCCTTTTATTTCCTTGAAAATGCTCATTGATATGGGCGCACGGGTTAACGTTATCCGACCAAAAGGTGACAAACGCAACGTCCACCAGGTGTCTTACAATCACATGCTGCTAATCGTTTGGCTATTTATACTTACTGTCAAAAGCTGTTCATTGTCGAGTTTGGCCTTAAGCGTCAGTTGCCTTGGCTATTTATCGTTGCTGACCATTGGAATCAATTTCTTATCATTCTGTGAATTTATCGTCGACCTTGGTAGTCGGAAACTGCTAGGTAATTTGACTAACCTATGTGTACACAACAAGGATACACCAATCACTTTGACTGGACTGCGTCTGGCTTCATCAGATTACCGTTTTTCAACCTTTACTGGGCGATTTATACAACGTATTAACCTACCAAATTTGACATCACTGATTGAACATGATGTTTTCCAACTTATCGTCACCAAGGGGGCGCCTACAATCGTTCGCCGTCGACGATTATCGCTGCAAAATCTCAGTTGTCACGTAGAGTTTAAGCGTTCCCTACGGCTTGATGTTTTTCAGCCCTCAAGTAGCCCATGGATATCACCTTCGCACACTGTTCCCAAGACCTTAGCGAGTGACTGGCGTCATTATGGTAATTACCGTGCCCCGAACAATGACACCCTCTTTGACCGACACCCTACTCCTGAAATTCACGGCTCCTTTATCACAGTGGAAAGGCCATCTTCTCCAAAACAGGTTTGGTTCAGGTCCACCATCAAATCCTCATGGCCCTGGGTGAAGTGCCAAAGACCGCCGTCAACACTCCCAATTGAACTCTGTGAATTCGTCCGCAAGCCGGTTGGCTTACAAAATGCCGCTCAGAATTTCCGAAGGTTCAAAGGCCAAGTACTGTGCGGTCACGATTTTGCGTACGTCTACAATGGTGACATCCTAGTCACGAGTGAGGACGCTTAACAACACATGTCAAATCTACACTTATCAGAACGCTTTACCTGATATGATAGTCTGGGATTTAATTAATTTCAAGTTGAACATCACCCACAATCTATCACAGCTGTCGCATTCCTATTGACTTTCCAGTCGGCCCGTTTCGAAAAGAAGTACTCGTCAGTAATCTAAAATAACGCCTAGCGGGTTTAATGAGATCGGAGATTTCGACCTGTCTAGGAAGTCCTAATCACGGGGTTATCGATTGGAGTTAACAGACAATAACTGTATCTTCTATCGAGACGATCGGGCAACATGATCATTACTTACAAGCGAAAGTGGTTGAGCGTTTTACATATGATATTTCGGTCGTGCCTAACGTGAGGTCCATGGCGCAGTGGTAAACACGGTTGCCTCATCAACAACCTGGCCGTGGTTCTAGTCCCGGCAGTGGCGAGAATATACACTACTGACGAGCTCTAATGAGAGCGAAACTCAAAAGGGGACGACTGGGAAGTTTATGGGAACGCGACAGCCGCGATCAGTTGTGGGTGATGTTCAAATTGAAATTACTATTGTATGATTTTATTTCACGATGTTCAGAGCTGTTAACAACTCCTCGTGAACATGTTGGAAGGCAACTTCATGCTTTTCGTATTATACCCCGAGGCTAACGCTTCACTGTTTGCAGCCTAAGAAACCATACTTCACACTTGAACGCAGATGAATACTCACGGCTCATTTTGAAGACGGACTGTTCCACAACAGAAATTGAATGATGAAATACAGCCTGTCCTTCTCTCCCAAAATTCTAACCAGCGAAAACGCGTTACAGTACCTTTGGTCACGAGTTACTAGCCATTTGTCTTGTCATCAAACGCTTTCGACGCTTTCCGAAGTTAAAATAATATGGCTGATTATATCAGTTGTAAACTGTGTTTCACAGACCGGTCAACGGATATAATTTGATCTTGCAAAAAATTTGTAATATCTCATCATAAATGCATTGTATATGCAGAACTTTCAACTTAATGATAGGGTTGCAATTTTGTCATAATGGACTCTACGTGTGATGACTGGGTCACGTTCCGGTTTCTTCAAGTGGTAGCCGAAAGGTTGGAATTATGAAACCAGTTTCCTTACACTGGTTTGTTATTGACCTTCTGAACCATCTCGTTCGCATTGGAGAAAATTGCATCATAACTAGGCTGTCGCACAACAAGCATAAGCAGTAGATCCCAAAATCGAGTATGACAACGTCCAAATCTTACAACGGGGTTTCGGGTGTTACATGAAAGAGATGCATGATCTACACACACCATGTCTACGTCAACCGCAGCTACAGTGTCAACCTATTATCCGTTAGGATGGCCTTAATCACACACACCGGAATGGACATCACAATATGGGATGGACTGAACTTTGTAAAAGCGGTTGAAGTTATATCAGTCAGGCTGTTTTAGTCAATTCTACGAGAGACTGCATAAGCACACGTACGCAGAAGACGGCGTCA